>PVJC01008881.1:0-47288 GCA_004026665.1 Murina feae | reverse complement strand
CCTCAGATGTGGCTGGGGGCAGGTCCCCAGTGGCGACACACACACACACACACACACACACACACAAAAGGCGCCTGGCAGACTGGGGCCATCATAGGACATCCACTGAGGGGTCCCAGACTGTGAGAGGGCACAGGCCGGGCTGAGGGACTCCCTCCACCCCGAGTGCACAAATTTTTGTGCACCGGGCCCCTAGTATCAATATATGCAGAAAAAGCTTCTGATAGTATCCAGCACCAATTTGTAATAAAAAACTCAGCAAAAAAAAAAAAAAAACACACAAAAAAAAACAACTCAGCAAAGTGGGAGTAGAAGGAACATACCTCATCATAATAAAGGCCTCATATGACAAACTCACAGCCAACATCATACTCAATGGGCAAAAGCTACAAGTGTTTCCCTTAAGATAAGGAACCAGACAGGGATGTCCCCTTTTGCCGCTCTTAGTCAATATAATACTGGAAGTTCTAGCCACAGCAATCAGACAAAAAATAAATAAATTCCATTCAAATTGGAAAGGAAGTAGTAAAACTATCATTATTTGAAGATCACATGATACTGTACATAGAGAATCCTAAAGACTCCACCAGAAAACTATTAAAACTGATAAATTCAGTAAAGTAGCAGAATACAAAATAAATAAACATAAATCAATTGTATTTTTATACACCAATAATAAACTACCAGAAAGGGAAATTAAGAAAATATTCCTATTCACAAACGGCTCAGTTTGTTGGAGCATCGTCTTGTGTACCAAAAGGCTGCTGGTTCTATTCCCAGTCAGGTCACATACTCAGGTTGTGGGTTTGGTCCCGGTAAGGGTGCATACAGGAGGCAATCAATTGATATGTCTCTCTCACATTAATGTTTCTCTCTCTCTCTGTCTCTCTCCCTCTCTCCCTTCCACCCTCTCTCACTCTGAAAATTAGTGGGAAAATATCCTCAGGTGATGATTAATAACAAATTTTTTTTAAAAATGAAGGCCATGTGCACTTACATCTGCCATTATCCAGGTGCCTTTAATTTAAAATAATATACATATCAAAATGGCATTTTGAGTGGTGGAATGTTCTGGGTCCTCTCCAGGAACCAAATTGACTGGAACTTTGACCTTGGATTTTCCAGCCTGCAGAACTGTGAGAAATACATTTCTGTTGTTTCAGCCACCCGGTCTATGATATCTTTGTCATAGCATCCCTTGCTGACTAAGATATACCCTGACATGAATATATAGTAGTAGGAAAAAAAGTTAATAATGTGTAAGTAGAGCCTGGCTGACATGGCTCAGTGGTTGAGCATTGACCTATGAACCAGAAGGTCATGGTTCAATTCCCAGGCAGGGCACATGTCTGGGTTGTGGGCTCGATCCCCAGTAAGGGACATGCAGGGGGCAGCCGATCAATGATTCTCTCTCATCATTGATGTTTCTAGCTCTCTTTCCCTTTCCCTTTCTCTCTGAAAGCAATACAAATATTTTTTAAAAACAATAATAATATGTAGGTAGAAAATAATCTTTAAACATCTTTTAAAGCCCTGGCCTGAGTGGTTCAATTCATTGAGCTTTGTCCCATGCTCCAAAAGATTGCTGGTTTGATTCCTGGCCAGAGCACATGCCCAGGTTGTGGGTTCAGCAGGGGGGTGCTGGAGACAACCAATTGATGCTTCTCTCACATCTGTATTCCTTTCTCTCTCTCTCCCCACCTCCTCTCTCTCTAAAAATCAATAAAAACATTTTTAAAAAAATAAAAAATCTTTATAAAGCTGAATTCCCTGGGGAAGGAAATCTGTTTGTTTGTTTGTTTGTTTGTTTGTTTGTTTAATATGGTTTTATTGATTTTTAGAGAGAAAGGGATATGGAATAGAGACATAGAAACAGGAGGGAGAATTGATGACTTATCATTGATGTTTCTATCTCTCCCTCTTCCTTCCTCTCTAAAATAAATAAAAATATATCTTAAATGAATTAAAAATATATCAATGAAAGAAAAACTTAATCAATTGGCTGCCTCCTGCAAGCCCCACACTGAGGATCAAGCCTGCAACCCCAGCATGTATCCTGACCGGGAATTGAACCGTGACCTCCTGGTTCATAGGTCAATGTTCAACCACTGAGCCACACCAGCCAGTAGAAGGAAATGTTTAGCAAAACATCTAAATAGTCTATTTGTTTCCAAAAAAGATAGCCCAGTGACCCAAAGTTAGAAAAAAGAGAACTAAATTGTGCTTCTAGAAAAATGGGAGAGCTCCAGAAGGAGAGGAAAGGAGAAGTTAGAACAACATCATAGGTTGAGGCCAGCAGAAATGAAAAAGCTGACTAGAGAGAAATTCCTGATGGTAACACTGGCCACAGGTTTTTAAGATTCAGATGTCAAACAGTCTACTATGTTTTTTTCTGGTCTGTGCAGTAACCTCCCTCTATCTCATCAAATATTCTACAACCAAACCTTCCTGTCAATAAAACTTAGGTGAGAAGAAATCAGATGGGTGGTCAGAATCAGTAATGCAAAAGAGTGGACAGTGTGAGTAGAGTATCTGGAGTTGAATCAACACAGGGACTCAAAGCCAGTGATGACTAGAGGAAATGTAAGCTCCTCTTACCCTCCCTGTCCCACGTAATCATCCCTGAAATATTGAGTCGCCATGACAGAGGTTTCACCTGATATTTTTTAAATATTCAGAGGTCCATAAATTCCAGCAAACAAGGATACTTAAGAACACCCAGAAGGTTACTTCTTGAGTTAAAAGCTTTGTTTGTTTGCTTTCAGAGACAAGTTAGAAGCTAAGAAAACTAGTTCTGGATGAGTGATACTGCCTGGGTTTTAATATTGCCTCCACTACTTTCTACATGACTTGGGCAAGTTACTTTAGATATCAAAGCCTCAGTTTCCTCATCTATAAAATGGGCATAATAATAGTACCTACTAAATAAGATTACTGTGGTATAATGAATATGAACAATGAGTACAATGATTGGCAAGTAGCAATTATTTGCTGAATACAAAACTAAGAAGTCAGCTAAGGTAAAGGTGCAAAATTCTTGGAATGACTTGTAGTTCTCTAATCTCCAGCTTCATGCCCTCATGCTTTTTTACTCTTGCTATTCTCTTGGTTTGGAATATCCCTTCTCCATTTCAACTTTCTATCCATCAGGCCTTCCAACCAGCCTAGGTGTCACTCCAACAGGCAGAACTACTCATGTCTATCCTACTACTCTTATGTCTATTATTTCTACAAAAACTGTTCTCATTTTTGCTTGGAACATGATTGATTGTTTGTTGTTGTTTAATTCTTCCAGTTTACTTCCTGTATCTGTAACTGATTTCATTGCTAGTGCGTGCAAAACTGGGATGTTATTGTCTTTACTCTTTACAGCACCTCAAGGTCTTCTGAGGTTAGGAGCAATAGAAATCTAAGAACACATGTAAAAGCTGTTGTATCAAGTAACTAAAGGAAAATCAAATATTGTCATGCTGCCTGCTGGCATGGATCTGTGGTTAAGCAATGACCTATGAACCAGGAGGTCACAGTTTGATTGCTGGTCAGAGCACATGCCGGGGTGCAGGCTTCATTCCCCAGTGTGGGGCATGCAGGAGGCAGCTGATCAATGATTATCTCTCATCATTGACTAGAGGCCAGGTGCACAAAAAGTTGTGCACTCGGGGGTCCCTCAGCCCAGCCTGGCCTGAGCCCTCTCGTAGTTTGGGACCCCTCCGGGGATGTCCATCTGCTGGCTTAGGCCTGCTCCTGGGAGACTGGGCCTAAGGTGGCAGTCAGACATCCCTCTGGCAGCCTGGGAGCCTCTCCTTGCCAGCGGGGAGCAGGCCTAAGCTGCAGTGGAACATCCTTAGTGCTGATGAGGAGGCGGGAGAGTCACCCACCACCATCACTGTGCTGGCAGCTGGCAGCCTGGCTTGTGGCTGAGCAGAGCTCCTCCTGTGGGAGCGCATTGACCACCAGGAGCAGCTTCTGCATTGAGCGTCTGCCCCCTGGTGGTCAGTGTGTGTCATAGTGACCAGTCATTCCCAGTCATTCCCAGACTTTCTGCTGTTAGGGTCAATTTACATATTACGCTTTTATATATAGGATGTCTCTCTCTCTCTGTCTCTGTCTCTGTCTCTGTCTCTCTCTCTCTCTCTCTTCTCTCTGAAATCAGTGAAAATATATCTTCTATATATATAAAAGCCAAGAGACTGAATGGTGGAACAACCAGAACAACCGGTGGCTATGATGCGCATTGCAGTGGCAATGAGCCCAATTGGGGGCAGGGCCAGCCGTTCAACTGCCCTCGGCCTCTACCCCCTGCTGGCCCCATCCCCGATTAGCCCCCCACACACCCTAATCACTGAAGTATGACCTTCAGTGATTCTAACTAAATAAACCCTCTCCAGCCTTCATAGACCAGGAACCTGAATGATGAGTGATCAGGAGGCAAACTGCTCACAGTCTGGACCGTCAGTCAGGTGTCCAGGAAAGGTGCCCAGCACAGCCACCATCTTCCTGAATTCTCTCACCACTGCTTACTACCAAAGAGGGCAGCCACATCACACCATGGCCTCACTTTAGACAGCTTGTCAGCAGGGAACTACACTACACTACCTGTCTAGGGAGAGGCTGAGAAATAAAGCTGTTAAGTGTCCCTGACAGTAAAGCACCTTTGAAGCTTCAATTCATCCAAAAGCCAATAGCAAATGTGTATACACTCTGCAAGATCATTGACACTAATAACTCCCCGTGGTCGTTCTCACCCCCAATCAGCCCCCACACCCTGACTGGGGGGTGGGCAGCCAGCCCCCACCATGCACAAATTTGTGCACTGGGCCTTAAGTCCTATATAATAAAGGGGTAATATGCAAATTGACCCTAACAGCAGAACCACTGGGAATGACTGGTCACTATGACACACACTGACCACCAGGGGGCAGACACTCAATGCAGGAGCTGCCCCCTGATGGTCAATGCGCTCTCACAGGGGGAGCTCTGCTCAGCCACAAGCCAGGCTGCCAGCTGCCAGTACAGCAGTGGTGGCGGGAGCTTTCCCTGCTAAAGATGTCCAATTGCAGCTTAGACCTGCTCCGCGCTGGCAAGTGGACAATCCCCAGAGAGCTCTCGGGCTGCCAGAGGGATGTCTGACTGCCACCTTAGGTCTGATCCTCCAGGTAGTGGGCCTAAGCCAGCAGGTGGACATCCCCTGAGGAGTCCCAGACTGTGAGAGGGCACAGATCAGGCTGAGGAACCCTCCCGAGTGCACAAATTTCACCCAGGCTGGCCAGGCACCCCAGCAGGACCCCCCCTCCCTGAAGGGAATGTGGTCAACCTGAAAAGAGCACTCAGCCCCTCACCCAGGTTGGCCAGGCACCCCAGCAGGAACTCCTACCCTGAAGGGGGTGTGGCCGGTTTGAAAACGGCCCTCAGCCCCTCACCCAGGTTGGCCAGGCACTCCAGCAGGAACCCCTACCCTGAAGGAGGTGTGGCCAATCTGAAAACAGCCCTCAGCCCCTCACCCAGGCTGGCCAGGAACCCCAGTGGGACCCCCACCCTGATCTGGGACACCCTTCAGGGCAAACCAGCTGGCCCCCACCCCATGCACCAGGCTCTATCTAATCTAATAAAAGAGCAATATGCAAATTGACCCTTACTCTGTTACACATAAGCCATGCCCACCAGCCGATCAGAGTGAGTATATGCAAATTAACCCAGCCAAGATGGCGGCTGTCAGCCATGGAACTGGAATAAGCAGAAGGCTTGCCCTGGCGATAGAGGAAGCTAAGGTTCCTGTCCACCTAGGCCAGCTGTGGCTTCTGCTCAAGGCAACAAAGTTTCAATTATAGAAGATAAATAAACCTCAGATACCTGCTTCCAACCTTGGGCTCAAAGAAGCGCTGAGAGCCTGGGTTGTCAGGACAAACCGAATTGGCCTCTGGTTAAAGCAACAAAGTTTCAACTTTGGAAGTTAAATAAATACCAGATACCAGTTTCTAGCCAGCATAGCTGCAAACAGCCATCAGCCACCCACCCACGCTGGCCAGGCACCCCAGCAGGGACCCCTCCCTGAAGGGGACGTGGCCAGCCTGAAAATAGCCCTCAGCCCCTCACTCAGGCTGGCCAGGCATCCCAGGGGGGGGACACTCATCTTGAAGGGGCTGTGGACAGCCTCCAAACAGCCATCAGCCACTCACCCAGGCTGGCCAGGCACCCCAGTGGGACCCCCACTCTGATCCAGGACACCCTTCAGGGCAAACCAGCCAGTCCCCACTCATGCACCAGGCCTCTATCCTATATAATAAAGGGGTAATATGCAAATTGACCCTAACAGCAGAACGACTGGGAATGACTGGTCACTATGACACACACTGACCACCAGGAGGCAGACGCTCAATGCAGGAGCTGCCCCTGGTGGTCAGTGCACTCCCACAGGGGGACCTCTGCTCAGCCACAAGCCAGGCTGACAGCTGCCAGTAGAGCAGTGGTGGAAGGAGCTTCTCCTGCCTCCTCAGCAGCGCTTAGGATGTCCGACTGCAGCTTAGGCCTGCTCCACGCTGGCAAGTGGACATCCCCCGAGGGTTCCCAGACTGCAAGAGGGCACAGGCTGGGCTGAGGGACCCCACCCCCCGAGTGCACAAATTTTTGTTTACTGGGCCTCTAGTATATAATCAAAGGCTAATATGCAAATAGACCAAATGGCAGAATGACAGGTCGCTATGATGCGCACTGACCACCAGGGGACAGATATTCAATGCAGGAACTGACCCCTGGTGGTCAGTGTGCTCCCACAGGGGGAGTCACTCAGCCAGAAGCCGGGCTCACGGCTGGCAAGCACAGCGGCAGTGGTGGGAGCCTATCCCACTTCCACAGCAGCGCTGGAGATGTCCTACTGACAGCTTAGGCCTGGCAGGGAATGAGCCTAAGCCAGCAGTTGGACATCCCCCGAGGGCTCCCAGACTGCGAGCGGGTGCAGGCTGGGCTGAGGGACCCTCCAAGTGCACAAATTTTGTGCACTGCCTCTAGTTTTAAAATTTTTTAAAGTTAAAAAAAAGTAAAAATTGTCATGTTGTATTTTTTTAAATATATATATTTATTGATTTCAGAGAGGAAGGGAGAGGAAGAGAGATCAACAGAAACATCAACAATGAGAGAGAATCATGGATCAGCTGCCTCCTGTATATCCCCCACTGGGGATTGAGCTCACAAACCTGGGCATGTGCCCTTGACGGGGTCAAACCCAGGACCCTGAAGTCCGCAGGCTGACACTCTATCCACTGAGCCAAACCAGCTAGGGCAGTCATGTTGTATTTGTCACTGAGATGAGCACAACCCTCTCCTTCCCTCTTTAAAATGGCCCATACAGATAACTTTTATTTTTCATTAATAATTAAGCAGTTTTGCCTTAGCCAGTTTGGCTCAGTGGATAGAGCATCGGCCTGCAGACTGAAGGGTCCTGGGTTTGATTCCAGTTAAGGGCAATGCTAGGGTTGCAGACCTGATCCCCAGTATGGGGAGTGCAGGAGGCAGCTGATCAATGATTCTCTCTCATCATTGATGTTTCTAGCTCTTTCTCCCTCTCCCTTCCTCTCTAAAATCAATAAAAATATATTTAGCCCTAGCCAGTTTAGCTCAGTGGGTAGAGCATCAGCCTGTGGACTAAAGGGTCCCACGTTCAATTCCGGTCAAAGGCATGTACTTTAGTTGCAGGCACATCCCCAATGGGGAGTGTGTAGGAGGCAGCTGATAGATGTTTCTCTCTCATCAATGTTTCTCTCTATCCCTTCCCCTTCCTCTCTGTGAAAAATCAATAAAATATATATTTAAAATATATATATTTTTTAAAATAATAATAATTAATTTTGTTGTTCTCCTTCTTGGATAAAGCAATCATTTCCTACCTCTTTCTCCAACTTCTACCCCAGGCACAAGTTCCCAGAAAGTGGGCTTGGAGTGCAGAGGTCAATATATAAACAACGTAGCTACACACTCAAAATTTCCTCTTCCAATTGACATCCATCCAGGGGCTGGTTTGTATTAAGGCACCTCAGTCTCTGCCCTTTGAGTTAGCTTCCTGCAGCAGCCTGCCAGGGAGCTTTCTACTTACCTGAATATTTGTTGTTCTGGATGCTCTTCTTTCCATACTGAATATCCAAGCTCCCATCTGACATCATTTTTCCTTCAGCCTTTCTTATAGTGCAGGTCTGCTGGTCTTGTAGTTCAGGTCTTTGTTTTATTTTTTCTGAAAATGTCTTTATTTCACCTTCATTCTATAATGTTAGTTTCTCTGGATACTGAATTCTGAGTTGACAGGGTTGTTTTTTCTTCTTTTAGTACCTTAAAGATGTTAGCCCACTGTCAGTCCACTAAATAGTCTGTCCTCCATTATTTTTAATGAGAAGTCAGAGAACTTTTGAATTATTGTTCTCCTGTATGTAAAGTGACATTTTGCTGCAACTATTTGAAAAATTTTCTATTTATTTATTTATTTACATATTGCAGTTTAACTATAATGTGCTGAGGCATAATATACTTTTACTGATTTCTTCAGTTTTGCTCATTTTCTGATATCTATAAATGTTTTTCACTAAATTTGGGAAAATTTCAGCCATGGTTGTTTCAAATATTTTTTCACCCATTTTCTCTCTTCTCTTTGTGGGATTTCTATTACCCATATGTTCTCAGGATAGAAGATAAAATGAAACTCACCCAGTGCCAGTCCCTGTGTCTGAGTATTGACTTCTTTCCAGTATCTTCCTGCTTTTGTTCAAGCTCAGTGCCTTCGGGTAGTTTTTCTACTTCCCAGCATTTATAGCTATTGTCTACAGAGGGTCAATCTGATAGGAAGTCACTTACCTGGCTATTACCAGAAATGAACCCTGTTTGGGATGTTTAGAGGAGGCCATTTGATACCCTCCCCTATTTTCTCCCCCTCACTTCCTTCTGGCCTCCCAGGAGATTCATCCAGTTTTTGTGAAAACATCACTTCCCTACCTAAAAAGTCCTAATCCTTGAAGTGATCATGCAGAAAGGATTCCTTCCATTTTTCGCATGTAAACATGATGTAATAAATGTTATTCTCATGTATATATGATGTAATAAATGTAATGTAAAATAGCTCAGTCCTGAATCCATCATTCTAAAGTCAAAAGGATTAAGACTCTAGAGAAATAAAAATAGAGTTGAGCCCTAGCCATTTGGCTCAGTGGATAGAGCATCAGCCTGCGAACTGAAAGGTCCCGGTTAAGGGCACATGCCTGGGTTGTGGGCTCGATCCCCAGTGGGGGACTTGCAGGAGGCAGCCAATCCATGATTCTTTTCTCATCATGGATGTTTCCCTCTCTCTCTCCCTCTTCCTTCCTCTCTGAAATCAATAAATATATATATATATATATATATATATATTTTTAAAAGAGTTGAAAGGTCTGAGTTAGACCCAATTCTTCTGAAAGCCAGCTGTGTGATCTTGGACAAGTCAGTTACCTTGTCTAAGCCAGGAGACCATCATACCCCACACACCCAACCTGCCTCAGAGGTCAATTATGAAGATCAAATGAGGTAACACATGGGAACATGTTATAGAATGACTTTATTTTACTGTGACTCCTTGAAGTCCAAAGACTTAATTCTAGTCCCTAGGACCTGGCGTGCAGTAGAGGCTTGTGTAAATGTATCACTGGATGAAGTAAATCTAACCACATTCCTTCCCACAAGTTTGGGAGCTCTGTGAGAGACATGACTACTCAACTCCATCCCAAAGGGAGGAGAGTCTGCTTTTCTATCCTTTAGAAACCCAAAGCTGAAGGCATTTATTTGTAACATCCAGAGTGAAATGTAATCCTAATTGATTAGTGTCACTAGACACTTGCTCAGGATGCCCACCACCTCCCACCAGTGCCCCTCAGGAAGCCTTTAAGAGAATGCATGAGCCCACCAACCAGGAAGCCAGATGTATAACTTAATAAACAGGAAAGAGACAGGGGTTCAGCATAACCTATGATACAGGTTTCTGGGAGAGGAGGTGGGGCCACACCTGGGGAGGGGGAAAGGATTGGGCTAAGACTCAGTGGTTCTCAACCTGTGGATCGAGACCCCTTTGGTGGTCGAACAACCCTTTCACAGGGGTCGCCTAAGACCATCCTGCATATCAGATAATTACATTATGATCCATAACAGTAGCAACATTACAGTTATGAAGTCGCAACGAAAATTTTATGGTTGGGTCACCACATGAGGAACTGTATTTGAAGGGCCAGAAGGTTGAGAACCACTGGGCTAAGCGCAAGGTAAGCCTCACGTATAAACAAAGGCATGGACAAAGGAAAACTAGAGGTATGGCTTGGAAGCCACCATTCAACTTGCGCTGGCTTTATGCCTCATGAGCACAATGAGTTACATAATATCCACTTCTTAAAGTTATACCACTGTTTCCCCAAATCACCCTCTCCCCCTCACCCAAAGTCCTCTCTGCCTCAGTGACATTTTTCTCAAAGGAAGGGAAAGTGGCTTCCTGTTTTAAGGTAAGTCCTGGTGCAGAGGCTGGACAAGCCCAGAACCGCACTCCTGCTTTCTCTAGATTTATCTCCGCTCCGTCTACAGCTTTTGTTCCTGCCACCAGCCTCCTTCCAGTTCTTTGAACAGCAAACTCCATGGAGCTGCTGACTTTACTTTTTTTCCTGCCATATCATAGTTTGTTGGCTCTTTCTACTAGTTGTCCAGGTCTCTGCTCAGACGCACCTCCTTGAAGAGGCCTTCTGTTTCCTCCGTTTTTAACACTGTCTGAAACTATCTGGTTTACTAATGTGATTGCTATTGTCGATCTGTTTCAGTTCTCAGCAGAATGCAGGCTACATGAGAGCAGGGGGCTTCTTTGCTCATTGCAGTAACCCCAGTGCTGGGAACTCTTTGAAGTATTACTCAGTCTTTGATGAATAAATGAATAGGATAAGGTGAGGATTACATGAGATGATGTGCTTCAACACTGGAGAGAGCCAGGCACCCTTAATAACGGCATTTATCATTATTAGTGTTACCATCATTCCTCTTACAAGGCAAGCCTGATCTGTCGGGTAAGGCAGGAAGGATTATTTTGGGGAAAGGAGGAAGCACTGATTTTTTTCAAGGAAGTCCCCCTTCTCTTCTCTGGAGGACAAAGGTAAGACCTGAAGAGATTCGCCAAACAACTTCCAGGGCCAGCACTGAGTTCCATTGAGAGCACAAGCCCATGGCTTTGTGTAACCAGCTGTGTGATCTTGGGTAAGTCTCTCAACCTCTCTGAACCTGATAGATGCTGTATAAGATTTCTTTTAATAAAACATGCCCAGCCCTAACCGGTTTGGCTCAGTGGATAGAGAGTTTGCCAGCGGACTGAAAGGTCTCAGGTTTGATTCTGGTCAAGGGCATGCACCTTGGTTGCAGGCATATCCCCCAGTAGGGGGTGTGCAGGAGGCAGCTGATCAATGTTTCTCTCATTGATATTTCTAACTCTCTATTCCTCTTCCTTCCTCTCTGTAAAAAATCAATAAAATATATGTATTTTTTTTTTTAAATGCCCATCTCCTCATACTGTTCTTGACTGCCTCCTGGAAGAAAGCAAATAAACTAAAGGTAGGCAGAGGCAGCGGCAGCCCAGACGTTCCAGAGCTAAACATTATAGTGAGTCCCCAGTGACTGGAGGGAACAGTATCCTAGGGATCAGGAGACCCAGGACAGGTCTCAGACGTTTCCTCTGCCTTTGATTCAGAGCAGACTACTTTGCTTTGAAGACTTACTATTAGCAGCCTTACATCTGGCTATCCTTTCATCTTTAAAATAACCTTAGTCCTAACCGGTTTGGCTCAGTGGATAGAGTGTGGGCGCGTGAATTGAAGGGGCCCGAGGTTCGATTCCGGTCAAGGGCATGTACCTTGGTTGCAGTCTCCATCCCCAGTAGGGGGTGTGGAGGCAGCTGATCAATGTTTCTCTCTCATCAATGTTTCTAACTCTCTATCCCTCTCCCTTCCTCTCTGTAAAAAATCAATAAAATATATTTTAAAAAAATAACTTTAGCTCTAGCTGGTTTGGCTCAGCTAGCCTGGGGACTGAAGAGTCCCGGGTTTGATTCCAGTCAAGGGCACGTATTCGGGTTGTTGGGCTCAATCCCAGTAGGGGGCGTGCATGAGGCAGCGGATCAATGATTCTCTCTCATCATTGATGTTTCTATCTCTCTCTCTCTCCCTTCCTCTGCGAAATCAATAAAAATATATTTTTAAAAATAAAATAAGCTTACAAGGTAGGCATTATAGCTCCAACTTTATTATCTCCATTTTATAAGGGGATGAGGGGAGTGAGAAAGGTTACACAGCTAAATACCAACAAGGTTGGGAGCAGAAACCGGGTTTGTCTCCTACTCACGCCTTCTGTTCTCATAGGTGCGAATTCTCACCAAGGAATCAAACCTCTTGATCAACAAAATCAGCGGGAGCAGCTTGAAGAGAAACCAGGGACCAGGGCCGTCCAGATATCTGTATTTTTCAAAGCTCTCCAAGTCCTAGTGATACTCAGCCAGATTCAGAAACCACTGGGCTATTCAGAAACCACGCCCCTTGCAGGTGGAACGTTCCTTTGCCGTTTTTTACTGTGATTCTACTCTCCCCGAGCTCGCCCTTGGGGCTGCGCCTGCGCGCGCGGGAGACATTTCTCCGCAGCGCTCTCTGCTGGGCGCACAGTAAAACCTCAACTGCAACCAACTCCCTCCGCCTGGAAGTATAGGGGCCTCCCAACCGCTCTGCAATATCAAAAAAAAGTAATGCAGCCCTAACTGGTTTGGCTCAGGGGATAGAGCCTCGGCTTGTGGACTGAGGGGTCCCAGGTTCGATTCCGGTCAAGGGCATGTACCTTGGTTGCACACACATCCCCAGTGGGAGTGTACAGGAGGCAGCTGATCTATGTTTCTCTCTCTCATGGATGTTTCTAACTCTCTATCCCTCTCCCTTCCTCTCTGTAAAAAAACCAATAAAATATATATTTTTAAAAAAGTAATGCAGCAAACACGCCCCCGTGATGTGGAGGTGACTACTGCCAATACCCGCTGACTGAGAAAATGCATTGTGATCATATCCTATTAATGAGTAAATGAATTAAGAATTTGCTTTTAGAACAGTACTAGCCACACACTGAGGGGTTGGGGGGAGCACAACATGGTTTATTTAGTAGTTTGGGGCGCACCTGGGTAGAGTTGCTCCCCTAGGAGTTGCCCAGACTTTATTCACCTAGTCTTCCTTTCTTTTTTTTTTTAATTTTCTTTTTCAATCCTCACCCTCTTAAAGAGAAGGAAGGGGAGAGAAGCATCCATGTGAGAGAGAAACATCCATCAGCTGCCTTCTGCACATGCTCCTATCAGGGATTGAACCCCGAAACCTAGGTATGTGCCCTGATTGGAATTGAACTGGCAACCCTTCAGTGCACAGGAGGACACTCAACCACCTGAGCCACTCTGGCAGGGCTCTTCCTCACCCTCTTCCCCCCTCTCCCCACCCAACACGTATGCATTGAATGCCTAGTAAGTACCAAGTACCAAGTGATCTTACAGGGCAGAACCAAAAAACTCTCCCCTGGTGTTTATAGTCTAGTGATGGAGACAGGTATTAAATAAATAAGCACATAATTTTTTTGCTTACACATGGTAATGAATGCTATGAGGGAAAGAACTAGGGTTTTGTTTTTTATTTAATTTTGTTTTTCCCCAGTCACCATTTATCCCCCTATGCCCTCTTCCACCTCCACACCACCCCTGCAATCACCACACTTGTCCATGTCCATGACTTATTCTTTTCTTTTCTTTTTTGCTCAATCCCTCCACCACCTCCCCACCCCCCATCCATCCATAAGGGTCTGCCGGCTCTCTATGAGTCTGTCTCTATTTTGCTTGGTAAGGAACTAGGTTTTGAGAGCCATATTTTAGGAAGGATGGTCAAAGAAGGCCTGTCTCAGGAACTATCTTAAAGCTAATATCTGAAATTTGAGATGGAATAAGTCACGGAAAGCAGGGAGGGGGTTCCGGGTGCTTAAAGAGTTCTCATGTGAGGCACACCCAGGAAGCCAGGTGGCTGGAGCATCCTGATAAGGGGGTTGTGACCTGAGATGAGGTTAAAGAGGTCAGGTTAGCAAGCATCTACTACGTGGCAAGCACTGTTCCATTTGCTTTATAAACATTGTCCCATTTTATCCCCGTCAATCTTAAGAAGTAAATAATCATCTCATCTTTTGAATTGTATAGATGAGAGAATCGAGGAACAGAGAGATTATGTTGCCCAAAGTTCTGTAGATAGTAAGGCAATAAAAGTAGGATCCCAGGCAGTCCAGCTTCAGAACCCAGCCTTTATACTTACCAATTATAGCAGTCCCCATTATCAGAGGGGCAAATGTTCCAAGACTTCCAGTGAACCTGAGGAGTGACAAACCTTATATGCATTATGTGTGTTTTTTAAATATATTTTATTGATTTTTTACAGAGAGAAAGGGAGAGGGACAGAGAGTTAGAAACATCGATGAGAGAGAAGCATCGACCAGCTGCCTCCTGCACACCCACCACTGGGGATGTGCCCGCAACCAAGGTACATGCCCTTGACCGCAATCGAACCTGGGACCTTTCAGTCCGCAGGCCGACGCTCTATCCACTAAGCCAAAACCGGTCAGGGCTATGCATTATGTTTTTTCCCTAGGAATACTTACCTTTGATAAAGTTTAATTTATAAATTAGGTACAGGAAGAGATTAAAAGTTAATAATAAAATAGAACAATTAGAACGATATAATAACAGTTATCTCAATGTGCTCTCTTTCTCAAACATCTTACTGTAGTGTACTCACCCTTCTTGTGATGGTGTAAGATAATACAATGTTTATATGCTGAGACAAAGTGAGGTGGAGTTTCCCCTTTAGTGTTTCTTGCCCATGTTTGATCGTGGGTAACTGAAACGATGGAAATAAAGTTGTACTCTATTTTACAGGGGTGGGGGGACTCCTGTACTCTATGCTGCCTTCTAGGCATTGGTAAGGAGCTTGTAAGACATCTTACAAGCTTTTAAGCAGGAGTTCAGAGGGATCTCTCTTACACATATATTTTTTAAATAAATAGAATTTAATTTACTGTTTTAGGTTTCTTTTTAAAAATATATATTTTTATTGATATCAGAGACAGACGGAGAGGGAGGGAGAAAAAAATCAATGATGAGAGAGAATCATTTATCAGCGGCTGCCTCCTATACGCCCCTTCTGGGGACTGAGCCTGCAACCTGGGCATGCACCCTGACCAGGAATTGAACCATGATCTCCTGGTTCATAGGTCATTTAATTTAACCACTAAGCAACACCAGCTGGGCAATCTCTCTTATATTTCAACAAAATTGTGCTAACTGGATAATAGGTTATAGGAAGGCAGGAGCAGGACAGTGCAGTTGTCCAGGTGAGCGATGAAGGTGGCTTTGACAAGGGGCTAGCAGTGCAAATGGGGGAGAAATAGAAGGATTTCATACAGAAGTGACAGGACAGGTGACAGATTAGATTCAGAATGTGGGAGAGAAAGTTGTGAAAACTGGCACCCAAGCCCTAGCTGGTTTGGCTCAGTGGATAGAGCATCGACTTACAAACTAAAGGGTCTCAGGTTTGATTTCGGCCAAGGGCACATACCCGGATTGTGGGTTCGATCCTCCCCAGTAGGGGGCATGCAGGAGGCAGCCAATCACTGACTCTCTCTCATCATTGATGTTTCCGGCTTTCTATCTCCCTTCCTCTCTGAAATCAATTTAAAAAAAACGAAAAAGAAAAATGGCACCCAAGCTCTGGAAATTGGATTATGTACCACTGACTGTGATGAAGGTGGGAGTAAATTTAGGAGAGTGAGTGGAGTTTACTTTTGCACACAAGTTTGAAATGCCAGTGCTACATCTAAATGAAAACTCAAAGAGGCTATTGGAAAAGTCGTAGATATCTCAAGCTCAATGTGTGTAAAAGTAACCCCTTCATTTCCTCATTCTGAAATTCAGAGGAGACATCTAGGCTAAAACTGGAAAGGTATTGTTTTAGCATAATAGGTGCTATTTAGAAAGGTATAATGCTACCCAAGGTGATAAGCGTTCCAAGAACCAAACCCTGAGAAACTCCTACATTTGGAAGTCAGGTATCTGGGAAGAGAAGGGGGAGCATGGGGAGAAGGAGGGAGAGCCGATAAGGAAGGAAGAAATTACAGGACTGCACTCTCATTAGGTGTCCCTGCAAAAAAGACACCTCCTTCTTATCTTCTTACACATGGGGAAGAATTGGCCCGGACTCATAGAGAGATTCAGTGTCAAAGTCTAGGGCAGTGTGCGTTAACAGACTGTTAACAGTCTATCCACTATGCTACGTAGAAGATAGTAGGTACACCCCAAAATGGGAAGCTGTCTTAGCACTTTCCCAGTAACTCCTCAGTCTCCTGTTGGGCTCACATGGATGCATGGAGTGGACCGGTGCAGACGTCCATAAATCTTTAGGAGAAGAATTCTACTCTGAGGGCAGGGGAAGCGAAGGCATTATTAGTCATCTTTGTGCTGTCATTTCCTGTGGTGGTTTTCTTTTTTTATCTTTTCCTGCCACAGCCTCTGATTTTTACCCACTTCTCTTTCTACTTTATTATCTTACTCCAGAAAGCATTATGATTTTAGCAATCACTCTGTCCCCATAATCAAGTGATAATAATTTCATTATTAATTAACAAGAGGGTTGGTGCATGGATTCATGCACCAGTGGGGGTCCCTCAGCCTAGCCTGTACCCTCTTGCAATCCGGGACCCCTCGAGGTGTTGCAGAAAGACCAAAAAAACTAAGCGACACTTTGAAGGAGTGGAGAAATCACAGTTTTAATCACTCGCAGTCTCTGGGCAAGTTCCAAATCAGAGCAAAGCAACACACAGGAACCTTGCCTCATATATGCTTTCCGAGTTCATTGTATTGCAAATGTGTTCCCTCCCTCTATGCCCTGGAAGAATTGCAACTCCCAACTTCCCTTTCCCCAGGTGTTCCAAGGATTCCACACCAGTTTAACAATCCACCCTTTCCCCAGATGTTCCCAAGGTTACGTGTCAGCTAACAATCCACCCTTCCCTCAGGGCAGCACTCCTGCCTTGTTTTGCTAATCCAGTTTTGGTGAAGGAGGCAATGCCTCAGCTGAAGGTCATTCCCCCAGAACATCAGGGCTACCTTTGAATTAGCCCTTTTTGCCTTCTCAGGGGGATGTCAGAGAGCCAGTTTTGGCCCAATTCCCGCAGGCCAGGCTGAGGGACCCCACTGGTACATGAATCCCTGCACCACACCTCTAGTAGGTATATAAGATCTTTGGTTAATCTCTTCCCACCCTTCCCTCTTCCCCTTCCCTCTGAGATTCATCAATCTTTCCATGTTTCCACACTTGTGCGTTGAGCATCTACCCTCTGGTGGTCAGTGCATGTCATAGCTACCAGTCAAATGGTCGCTTAAGCTTTTATATATAGAGACCAGAGGCCTGGTGCACAAAATTTGTGCACAGGTGCGGTCCCTAGGTCTGGCCAGTGATCGAAGTTCGAGCACCTAGCATGGAAGGGCAGGTCCCAGCTGACCTCTAGGCTCTGAGCAACACCTGGGTCCCCAGGCCCCCATGCATCCTCCTCCACCTGAGTCACAGTGCCCAACTCCCCATGTGGAGATGCAGTAAACATGAATGGATGCCATGGGCTGGGGCACAGCATGAGCCTCTGGGCCACCCAGCAGCACCACATGGAAGCCAGGTGGGCAGCACACTCTCTCCTGACTTGCCTCACAGGCTGGCTCCTCCTTGAACCCCCAGGGAGCCCAACCTGCCCCTGTTGTCCCAGCAACTGTGGCCCAGCTCACCCAGAAGATGCCACACGGGTGCAGGGTGGGCTCCTCGCAGGCACCCGGCACCTGAGCACAGGGGCTTCCCTGGGGCACGTGAGCCCTGGAATTCTGGGGGAGGGTAGCATGGGGAGTGAGAGCGAGCTTGGCAGACACCCCACATTCTCACTGAACCTCCATCCCCATTACCTCTGTCCCAAAGTAGCCAGCAAGAGGTCGCAATATGTTGCCTACACCTGTCATGTTCTTTGCCGCCCCCTGGTGGTCAGCGCACATCATAGTGAGCAGTTGAATTCCCGATCTCCTGGTAGAACACCCAGTTGAAGGACTGCAGTGGGGGGGGGGGGGCAATTTGCATATTAGGCTATTATTATATAGGACACGCTTATTTAAATTTTCTCTTTCACATTCCTTTTGGTACTTGAGAATTGCTGCCATAAATGTTCATGAGGTTTTATCTCCAAAGCAGGGAGAAAGAAAAGATGAATCTTCATCCAAATACCTAACTGAAACCAGACAACCAAGGTGTCCAGCTGCCTGTCAATACTTGAGCCAATTGAGCAGAGATAGGGTTGAATCATATATGAGTATTTATTCCAATACTGCCGGCAGTAAGGGAGAACACCAGGTCATCCATAAAAATCTGCTCTGTAGCCCCCAATAAGCCAGCTGCTTATATAGGGTAGGACAAAGATTACATGGGGAAGTATGGGTTATAGTAATGGGGAAGTAGGCAATGCAGGGTGGGGTGAGACTTCATTATTTGGGCAACAAGGTTGTTAATCTTTCCATGATAAAGAGGCAGTTCTTGAATGAGAATAAGACCACATTCCAAGGTTGACTCCCAGGTCCTGGAGGCCTATAACTCCCAGCAAGGTTAGAATGTCCTTTCTTTTACCAACACAACACAATTATGGTTAATAGAGCATGATTAATATTTCCCATAAACCATAGTTAGTCCCCAATATTCTATTTCTGCCACTAATGAAATGAGTTTTCTGGGTAAAATAGGAATTTGAGGGGGTAAAGTAGGCAGATTTAGGAAATTTTAAAAATTAAGGGGGTCCATGGAAAAAACACAGGGCTACAGAGTTGTGAAAGACTATATTTCCATAAGACAAGGGAGCAGGGAGCAGCAGAAGTTACATTTCTATAAGCCAAGGGAGCAAAAGGTACACATTTACAGTACAAAGGGAAGGAGGAAGAAAGCCCAGAGGGAATAGGAAAACAATAAGGAAGGAGGGGAGGAGAGCCTCGAGTGTCCCGTGTGAGGTTCCTTGGACCTTTGAGCTCAGGACTTGCTATAGTGAACAAATCAGAAGGGGATAGTGGCCAATCAGAGGGGATATTAAGGTACATAGATCTGTAGCCTTTATAAACCATAGAAAAAAGGACTCTTTCCCCCTCCCTATGTGGGAGTCTGCACTTGTTCAATAAATTTTCACCATCTTCCACCTGTGGTTTCTTCTTTGACAAAGAACCCAGGAAAAGCCATCCTGCCCAGGGAACACCGAGAGTTCCAGTCCAAAAATCCCATATCACTAACACAACTCACATACAGGGAATTGCTCTTATATAGAGTGGTTGCCAGCTTCCAGCGCAACAGTTTAGAAAAAGGAGTTAAGAGTTATTGGGGAAGGTCCACCATTGAAAAAAACACTATCATATTCTTAATTATCTATATAATAAAACCCTAACATGCAAATTGACCAAACGGCGGAACAACAGGTTGCTATGACATGCACTGACCACCAGGGGGTAGATGCTCAATGCAGGAGCTGCCCCCAGATGGTCAGTGTGTTTCCACAGGGGGAGCGCCACTCAGCCAGAAGCCAGGCTCACAGCTGGTGAGTGCAGTGGCGGTAGCAGCAGGCGGACATCTCCCGTGTGTGGGTAGCAGACCTAAGCTGGCAGGCAGACATCCCCCAAGGGGTCCCAGACTTCTAGAGAGTGTAAGCCAGGCTGAGGGATTCCTCCCCAGTGCATGAATGTCAAATATATTTTTTGTAAAAATATATTTTACTGTAGAATTGGGCTTCTCAATTGAGCCCAATTATATGGAATTTTATTGAAATGCATCTTCTAATTTGGGAGGTCTTTGGTGTAGATGGAAATGCTATATTTTTAACAAACTCCCAGGTGTGGTTGCTGGTGAATGGACTACATTTTGAGTGTGAAAATGTTAGCCCTAGCTGATTTGGCTCAGTGGATAGAGCATTGGCCTGAGGACAAAAGGGTCCTGGGTTCAATTCCGGTCAAGGGCATGTACTTTGGTTGCAGGCTCCTCCTCTGGCCTGAAGCCTGGTCAGGGCTCATGCAGAAGGCAACCAATCGATGTGTTTCTCTCACATCAATGTTTCTCTCTGTCTTTCCCTCTCTCTTCCACTCCCCTAAAAATCAATGGAAAAAATATTCTCGGGTAAGGATTAAAAATAAATTTTTTTTAGCGAGCTAACAAACAAAAAATAACTAGAATAACACAAATCAACTGTGAATCTGTCTGCTAAAATGGCACATTCTTCTTCCCATTCATACCTCCATGCTGAAATAGTTCGTCTCCTGGGTTCCTCCCTAACAGCACCCAGAGAATCTAGAAAAGGAACAGATCCAAGTGAAGCTGTGAGAGCCCCTGAGGTGGGGGGTGCTGTTTGGAATTTGCTGCTGCTTGAGACAGCAGATGCTTTGCCTCCTCAATAGGTGAGTCAGATGCAAGGATCCTCAGGTTCAAGAGGGAAACCTATCTGTGCAGGGCAAGAACCTGAGTGGGTGAAAAACTCTTTCAACAGGTAGGACAGACCGCACCCAAGGATTTAGTTCTCCACCCTTTCCTCCAGGCCTCCTTCTAAAGCTCTCCTCTCCACCTGGAGAGGTTTAGATAGAGGAAAGCCCTGATCTGGATTCAGGGGTGAAAAACTATAATCCTCTGTACCTAGAACTTTCCATCCTAGGGTGTATACACCCTCTCTTACCTCCTCACCACCACCCCAACCAACAACCACCACCAACAAAAAATAAACATTTACTTCAAGCGAAAACATTAAAATGAAAAATGTGATTTTCATTTCCAAAGAGAAACTCTGTTAACAGAGAAACTCTGTTAACTACCTTTTGTTAAAATGTATTAATTGGAACCCTTTTTATAAAAAAGCACTTGCCGCATCTATTATTTGGAAAGGCAGGATAAATGCTTGATAGGGCTGAGGCACAGGGGCAGCTCTGGACTGCTCGAACCTGTTCCATTTCTAGACTTGAGAAATGATTACAAGGGTCTTTGCAGAGTGGTGAGACTACAGGAAACAGGGAGGGGGAGAGGGAGACAGGAGAGCCAAGTAAAAGAAAAGAAATTTTCTGCTACCACAAAAAGCACACATAATATAAACTTTATATATTTCCTAAAAAAATGTGATTCTATATTCATAGAAATAAATTAAAAGGGAAAGTGCCCATTTTTGTAAGTGGATTTAGACAAAGGTCTGTTTAGACACTGGTATATTTAAAGGCAGGGGAATGGGGGAGGGTGGGTAGGTGGAACGGGATCAACCAAAGAACTTGTATTCATGTACACATAACCCATGGACACAGAGAACAGGATAGCGAAGACCTGGGGTGGCGGTGAGGATGGTGGTGGGGGGCGTGGTCAAGGGGCGTGGGCGAGGGCAAGCTAGAAGGGGTCAGTGGGGGAAAGGAGACATGTAATATCGTCAACAATAAAGATTTTAAAAAATAAATAACTAAAGGCAGGTGAATGTGTAAAATAACTTCTCAAAGGCCCTTCTGGAGCAAAAAGGGAGCTTCTGGAGTGCTGGTGATGATCTATGCATAGATCTGGGTGCTGGTGGCATTGAGCACGTTCAGTTTGTGAAAAATTATTGGGCTGAACACTTACATATGTGTATTTTTCAGTATGTATATTATACTTCAACAAAACCTTTTCTAAAAAATCAAAAGTCCCTTCTGCTCTTCATATTCTACTTTAGGGAAATAACCCTTATTTAAGGCTGCTAGAATTATAAGAATTCGTATTGACATATAGAACTGGAACTAGAGTCCTTTCTGCTCATTAATTATCCATGAAATGAAATGAGACCCGACTCATCAGCCTGCTTGTTCTTGACTGGAGGAAGGAGACTGGTGACTACATCTCCAATGTGATGGGCCTGGCAGTGGCTCAGCAATAGCCACATCTTGGCCCACCTCTCAGGACCCAAGAATAGCCATGGTTGCCGACTGCTGAGTGTGCTTCCAATGTATGGATCTAAGATGGGAGTTTTATGGATTTAAGATGGTCCACTCTGACAAGAAATGAAGAGGAAGAGGGGAGAATGAAGAGAATCTAAATAAAAGGCTATCAACTTCATGTCTGTTGAAATAATAATCCTTGAGCTACAGACTCCAATATTCCTACAAAACATAAATCACACTATTTATTATGTAATGGAAATGAAAAGGAACACTTAAATTAATTTCCCCTTAAACTTTCTGATCTTATTAACTCTGAGATTAGGTCTACATTGAAGGAGGCTATTTTTCAATATATATTTAAAAAAATATTTTTACTGATTTCAGAGAGGAAGGGAGAGGGAGATGGAAACATCAATTATGAGACTCATTGATTGGTTGCCCCCTACATGCCCCTAGTGGGGACTGAGCCTGCATGTGCCCTGATGGGGAACCAAACCATGGCCTCCTTGTTCATAGGCGGATGTTAAACCACGGAACCCAACCAGCCGAGTTTTAATGGTTTTATTGATTTTTTAAATTTATTTTTTAGAGAGAGAGAGAGAAAAGGAGAGAGAAAGAGAGAGAAACATCAATTGGTCACCTGCACACCCTCTACTGGAGATCAAGCCCACAACCCTGGCATGTGCCCTAACCTGGAGTTGAATGGGCAACCTTTTGGTCCATAGGATGATGTTCAACCAACTGAGCCACACTTGCCAGGGTTGAAGGAGGCTGTTAGAAATGTCATATTGAAACCAAAGTGTTGGGTTTGGGTCTGAGTTTGTTGTCTCACAAAATGAAAGAATGAAGTCACCTACAAAAATTGGGAACAGAAGCAAAGTTTATTGAGAGATAGAATCCCTGGAACAAGGAGCAGCAAGACGAGGGCCTAAAGTGGGTTAGCGGTGAGTGTTCTTTGTCTCAGGTTCTAAAGTCCCACGCCCCTTAAGCCAGTCATGGAAAAGGTGCAGCTGGGGTTCCAGGAGAGTAAAAAGCTGGCCAGTGTCCAGAGCTTTCATTCCATGTGGAAGCTGGGTGTAGTTCAGCATCCAAGCTAATTAAAGTCTATAAATCCACCTGTGGAGTCCCAAATGGCTTATGGCCATGTGGAGAGTAAGGAACCCGTGTGCCAGAGAGAGAAGAGTAGAGTGTGCTTCTTAGTCTAGGGATAGATACATGCTTGCTAGGTTCTGATTGGTTCTTTCAAAGAATTCTGCCTTAGCAACATCTTGGGATTGATTATACACTTCACTGCCTTGTGATTGGTTATCTGTAAGCTGCCTGTCCTAGCAACACCCATACATTTTTAAAGGTCAGGCTCTGTCCTTCTTTCCCTGCCTAGCTGGGTTCTGTTGTAGGCCATTTTGTCTGTTTCTGTGGTGCAGTCAGCAAGCTGTATTCTGTCTACACGTATAAGATCCTGTTATTCTTGGATTTCCCAGTTCTACTTTCCCTTCCATTGGTCTCACTCCTGACTAGCTTCCTTCTACCTCCTCAATATGAAACCCATCACTAAATTTATTGTAGATGTACTCACTGATGAGGACCAATGGGAGAAAATGCCTTCTCTTATTATCAGACATTAAAAAAAAGTCCTAGAAAAAAATGATTTTTCTTTTACACAAAAGTGGTAAATCTTAGAACCAATTATATTCACTTCTGACCAAATTTGGAGCCCACCTCTATGGACTGTATAGGACTTTATGTCAGCCAATTTTATACCTTCCTTATCCCTGGCTTCACCTTACTGTTTTATTCTCATTTTCAGATTGTATCAGTTGCCTCAGTCATTTTTTAAAGATGTATTTTTATTGATTTCACAGAGGAAGGGAGAGGGAGATAGAAACATCGATGATGAGAATCATTGATCAGCTGCCTCCTTCACTCCCCCTACTGGGGATAAACCCACAATCCAGGCATGTGTCCTTGGCCAGAATTGAACCCGGGACCCTTCAGTCCACAGTTTGATGCTCTATCTATCTACTGAGCCAAACTGGTTTGGGTGCCTCATTAATTTTTGAATGTGTTATGTGCTACACAGAACTCTGTAAGCTGCTACCAATAGCTTTCCAAGCAAGGCAAAGTAATTGATATACTCTCCAAATTATATTATCTCTAATTTCCACACCAGTGTGCTCATGTAAGAGTGGCAAGTAGAAGATAAGCTATCTTCCTCCTACAACATGTCAGCAGGCATTCACTCATCTCTTTTGCATTACTCCCTAATAAGTACTTGCTTAATAAGTCATTTTTAGCAAAAGAGGTTATGGGTCATTTTTTTAGATTAAAAAAAAAAGCATGCTAGTGAGTGCACATACATACACACACCCCCTTATACACTTCCTCACCCCATGCTTACTAAATGATCAGAAAACCCATTACCTCCCAGCCACATAATTTATAAATAGATCTCCCTTAGCTCTTTTCAAACATATATTTTTTTGCGTTTTGTATATACTAGGGGCCCGGTGCACAAAAATTTGTGCACTCGGGGGGTAAGGGTCCCTCAGCCCGGCCTGTGCCCTCTTGCAGTCTGGGACACCTCGGGGGAGATGTCCACCTGCTGGCATGCTTGGCCAGCCTGGGTGAGGGGCTGAGGGCCATTTCCAGGCTGCCCACAGCCCCTTCAGGGTTCGTGCACTGGGGGGTGGGAGGGCTGCTGAGTGCAGGCATGGACGTTTCCCACTGGAGGGCCCACAATCGCACACGCCTGGTGGGCCCCACCGCTGAGGGGACACACCTGGTGCAGAGCCGGGGCAGACGCTGGTGCAGGATCCCTCGTTGGGGCCCTGCTAGTGAGCAAACACACCCAGGGTGGAACCAAGCAGCTGACTGGCTTCGGGTTCTCCACACTATGCAGCAGACACTCCTGCACGCCCTGTGGAGGCCCCTGGGGGGTGGATGAAGGTAGTGGACCCTGGACGGGTGCTCCCCGCACGCCCCCGAGGAGGCCCCCAGGGTAGAGCCAGGCAGCAGACCCAGGACAGGCGTTCCTGGACACCCCTCGGAGGCAGCGAACACAGGATGGCTGCTCCTGCAAGCCCGGTGGAGGACCCGCTCTCTCACACGCCTGGTAGAGGCCCCTGGGGGGTGGAGCCAGGCAGTGGACCCGGGACGGGCGCTCCTGGATGGCCCGAGGAGGCCCCAGGCCGGACCCCCCCCCCCCCCACTGAGCTGACACACCTGGCACAGCTATGCTGGCCGCGGAGGCTCCCAGTGCAGGGCCGCCCTGCCAGCCTCCATCTTGGCTGGGTTAATTTGCATACACCTGCTCTGATTGGCTGGTGGGCATGGCCGTGAGCAGAGGCTCTGCCAGCCTAGGCAGGCAGTTGCAACAGAAGCCTTTGGTTTGCTCTAGCTCCATAGCTGCTGGCCTCCATCTTGGCCGAGTTAATTTGCATATAGCTGCTCTGATTGGCTGGTGGGCGTGGCTTAGGTGTCTCGGGTAATGGTTAATTTGCATATTACTCTTTTATTATACTGGATGCTTTGGTGCATTTTTCTTATAAATTGTCTACGTATAATGTCAATACTTCCCCCATACTTTATTTGTATTATCATGTTAGGTATTTACAAGAAAAAGGACATTTTATTTATTTTTTAAAATACATTTTATTGTTTTTTTTTACAGAGAGGAAGGGAGAGGGGCAGAGAGTTAGAAACATCGATGAGAGAGAAACATCGATCAGCTGCCTCCTGCACACCCCCCACTGGGGATGTGCCTGCAACCAAGGTACATGCACTTGACTGGAATCGAACCTGGGGCCCTTGAGTCCGCAGACCAACGCTCCATCCACTGAGCCAAACTGGCGGGGGTGGGGCAAAAAAGGACATTTTAGAAATGAAATGTAAAATTATATGCAAAAACATTATTGTGATACAATCCAAGCATTACAATTTGCAAAGTTCCCTCTGACTGCTTTTCCTCAGCCCAGCTGCCTCCGTTACCCACTGTTATCAGTTTGATGCACATCCTTCTAGACTGTCAATGCTTTTACAAATATATACATGTATCTATAGCAGTATACTGGTTTTATAATTGTGTCTGTGTTAAATGAATGGTGTTATATATGTGTTATGCTGTTATATAACTTGCTGTTTTCACTTAACAATATATCTTAGAGCACTTTTCCTGCTCCAAGGGAAGAGCTCTTTTCTATGTTAACTTATACAGACAGCCTTCTCTAGCCACTAGTTTCTGGTCTTCCATCTTCATTTTTTTTTAATCTTTAATTTCTTTATTGGTTAAGGTATTACAAATGTGTCCTCATCCCCCCCATTAACCCCCCCACACTCATCCTCTCATTACCGTTGTCTGTGTCCATCATCTTTATTGTTTTTAATATTGTTTAAAAATATTTTTTTGTTGGTTTTAGAGAGGAAGGGAGAGGGAGAGAGAGAAACATCAATAATGAGAGAGAATCATTGATCAGCTGCCTCCTACACACCCCACACTGGGGATCAAGCCTGCAACTGAAGCATGTGCCCTTGACTGGAACTGAACCTGAGACTCTTCAGGCCACCAGTTAGGGTGATGTTTCTTTCTTTTCAAATTTAACCCATTGGAATTAATAATTAAAGTGTGCATACATTTTTGGGGACAACTTGTATATTTATTTATATCATACATATGATATATAAAGATTTCCAGGATATATTTATTTTTATAATATTTACCTTTTACATTATGTATTTATATTTCAGGTTATAAACTTTAAATATTGTTTTATATTATTATTTTTATATCATATATAATCTTGTATACATTTCTATAACTTTAATTCTTGGACTTTTGAACAAATTCCTACATATATGATATTTCAAAAAAATTAAAACTTTTCTCTAAAAGCCATTATAAATTATGCCCTATGAGAACTAAAAATAATTACATCCTTACCCTAGCCAATTTGGCTTAGTGGATAGAGCATCAGTCTGCAGACCGAAAAGTCCCAGGTTCAATTTCCAGTTAAGGCACATGCCAGGTTGTGGGCTCGATCCTCAGTAAGGGTGTACAGGCAGCTGATCAATGATTCTCTCTCATCATTAATGTTTCTATCTCGCTCTCTCTCCCTTCCTCTCTGAAATCAATAAAAATATATTAAAAAAGAAAATTACTTCCTGTCCTGGTTGGCATGGCTCAGTGATCAGAGCGTCAGCCTGCACACCAAAGGGTTGCAGGTTCAATTCCTGGTCAAGAGCATGTACCTGGGTTGCAGTTTCAATCCCCCGCCCAGTGGGGCATGTGCAGGAGGCAACCAATAGATGTGTCTCTCTCACATCAATGTTTCTTTCTCTCTCTCCCTCCCTCCCTCTACATCTCCTTTCTACCCTCTCTAAAAAAATCAATGGGAAAAAATATCCTCTAGTGAGGAGTAACAAAAAAAACAACACAGTTACTTCCTTTTCTATAGTTAACATTCCCATGATCCCCTACCAAAGCAACTTTGAAAAATAACTGTTGCACTCTGGCCAGGTGGCTCAGTTGGTTAGAGCATAGTCCCAATATGCCAAGGTTGTGGTTTGATCAGGGCTCATACATGAATCAACCACTGATTGCATAAACAAGTGAAATGAAGAATTGATGATTCTCTCACATCAATCAATAAAAAAATTTTTTTAATAAAATTTTTTCTAACTCCTTTCTTTACATTTATTCAAATCACAATTTCCACTGTTAATAATATAAGGACAGAAAAAAATGCCTTTCTTTTTCCTTGCTGTAGCCTTCCAGTTTATGAGAAGCACCTGGTAATTAACCCCCAAGATTGTTAGCTTCTCTGATTTAAACAATGGAAAAGTCCCCTTTCCCTTCAAATAAGCCTCTTTTGAACTCTTCGTAACTTTTGCAGTAAGCATGTTTTACAGGCGTGGGAAAAATACTGATAAGACAGCTCCCTAGGACATTTGCAGGTCTGTATCCTAAAAAAGCAAACACTAGATTTTCAAGACAACCCCTGGTGTCTGCTCAACTTCAGCCCCAAATCCTCCTCCCTTCCTTGTCGCTTAGCCACAGCCAGGCCTTAAAAGGGGAGGCTGCTATTTATTTCTTGCCCTGTATTGACTGGCCCTTTCCCTTCGTGGAAAGTAAAATAAACTCCCTCTCTCTGCATCTATCTCTTCTCTCAGTTGTGAATTCTTTCACAGCCCACATCACCAGTCAAACCCTAACAAATAAGGCATTATAAAACTTCCGAAAAAACTGTACGCATATGTAAACAAATGTATATTCTTTTCCTAAAAGGGACACTGACACTATTTATACAATTCTGTACCTTGCTTTGTTCTTGCAGTGAAATTTAAATTTCTTTCAAAATTCTGATATTCTAAAATTGAATTGGTTTCCTAATATGAACTAAATTCCATGACTGTTATGGGGAGTGGTAGGTAGACAGGATGTATCAGGAAAGCACAACTCGTGGAATAAGCCCCCCAATAAAGTAATAATCTGGAAGATTTTAAAATATATGGAAATTACTCATATTCATTCATTCATCTATATGATGAATGAAAAAGTATTTACACATGGATTACAGAACACAAGGGGTGTTCTGCTTGGGGTGTTCTAGTCAAGAACTAGACATGACAGTTGTTAGGGGGTTTTATTTACTTGCAACAAGTAAAGGAGGCAGGGATTCACATCCAAAGCTCTGTCTCCAGGAAGGAAGGCTTAGCCCTTGCTTATATATACTATTTGATTAATTACAAATTTCTTCTTTGAAGTTGGCTACACTTATCTGGTTGGGTTCTTCTCAAGCTCCTCCTGTTTACAGCTGCTTCTGCAAAATACTGTGCTACATTTTAACATTTAGCAACTAATAGCCCATTGCAGGAAGATTCCTGCAAGAATAGGGTTTCCTGAGCCAGAGCGAAGCAGAGAAGCCAGCTAAGCCCGTCTTGGCTCCCTCCCACCTCTGCCGCCTCAATGCCCATCTCTGCCGCCTCAACTCCTGTCTCTGCTTCCTCAGCTCCCCCCACCCCCTTCTCCCTCCCTTCTTTACCGTCGCTGCTGCCTCAGCTCCATTCTCTTCTCCATCGTTTGGCTCCCTTCTGCAGCACTTGGCTTCCTTCATCTTTTGTCTTTGCTCTCCTGTGTATGCTAATTAACAGCCATCTTTGATGGGTTAATTTGCATATAATCACTCTGATTGGCTGGTGGGCATGGCTTAGGTGTCTTGGAGTGATTGTAATTTGCATATTACTCTTTCATTAGATTAGATTATTAGAGTAGATGAGAAGGCAAAAAGGGCTAATTCAAAGGTAGCCCTGATGTTCTGGGGGAATGACCTTCAGCTGAGGCATTGCCTCCTTCACCAAAACTGGATTAGCGAAACAAGGCAGGAGCACTGCTCTGGGGGAAGGGTGGATTGTTAGCTGACACCGTAATCTTGGAAGACCTGGGGAAAGGATGGATTGTTAAACTGGGAGAATCCTTGGAACACCTGGGGGAAGGGAAGTTGGGAGTTTCAATTCCTCTAGGGCCTGGAGGGAGGAAACACATTTGCAATACAATGAACTAGGGAAGCATATATGAGGCAGGGCTCCCACGTGTTACTTTGCTCTGATTTGGAATTTTCCCAGAGACCACGCATTATTAAAGCTGTGATTTCTCCACTCCTTCAAAGAGCGTCGCTTAATTTTTTTGGTCTTTCTGCAACAGCAAGAATAGCATTTAAGACCTTTATCCTAACAATTTCATCCAATTTCAACAATTGGAACCATGGCCTCCTGGTTCATAGGTCAGAAGCTCAACCACTGATCCACACAGGCCGGGCAAGATGCATCCTTTTGTAATTGTTCAGTGGGGGTTCTAGAAGAGCGTCACAGAAGGAAAACATTCTAGCTGTGTTTATCCTTTATCCTTTTCCTATTGTTTTGCCTGCTGCCTGCAAGGTAGATGTGATGGTTGGAATCCCAGCATTTGTTGTAGACCATATGGATGCTAGAAAAGAAAGGAAGATCCCCAATTTCTATCCCACAAAGCCACCATGGTTTCATAACTTCAGTCTCAACTACATACCCTTGAATTTCCTTACTAAGGGAAAAGAAACCCTAATGTGGTTGAGCCATCGTAGTCAATCCCTGACAAAATGGCAACTCCTACTAAAGTTCTTTTCTCATGTAAGGATTTGGTTGGAAGACGCCAGAAGACACTGTCTTTGAAATTTCTTTAATTGCAAGAAATACCAAGTTATATACAGCTGCAACATTTAGGGCAATCTCAGAATTTGCTAGAAATCATTGCTTTGCAAGGAATAAAATGTTTAAAAAATTTGTAAGTAAAAGCTAATCAGCTTAGATAAAGCCAAATTCTTGCAATTTTGTCACTAGCTTGCAATTAGTGACTAATTTCCCCCTAACTGTATTACTGGTTCTAAGAAGGCATCTTTAAGGCACAGCACAGCTTTTCTAGACCATGGGATGGAGCTTACAAAATATCTTGGAATTCAAATCACATATGCCTAAGATTTTAGGTTTCAGGATGTGTAGTCACTGAATTGTCAGGAGCTATCAAATATGAATCTGAGATTAGAAATATAAGGACCAAACTGTATTCTTTCAGTGACCCACTATTAGTGTTGTGATTAAATAGTACAACATACATCAACTAAACCCCCACAACACTAACAAATAACATAAAGGCTTAATGGAATAGTTTCAGGAATACTTTATTTTTTACCTATTTGATTTTAGAGAGAGAGGGGAAGGGAGAGACACAGTGATTTATGGTTCCACTTGGTCATACATTCATTGGTTGATTCTTTATATGTGCCCTGACTGGGGATGAAACATGCAACGTTGGCATATTGGAATAACGTTCTCACCAGCTGAGCTACTTTACCTGGCTGGGGCTCAGGAATACTTTAAAAAGTAATAAAAATTGGGAAGAATTATGCATCCAAATTGATCCAATGTTTATTGATAACCTATTGAGGATGCTAGGCATTTTTTCATCATCTTAACTTCCCAAACTCTTCTAACTCACAAACATTACATTTTATTCTTAGGCTGACTTTGTTAAGGTCACAGGACTAATAGGTAAAGTCATTATTTCAACCTAGCATGAAGAGTACTAACTTCAGTACTCTTTTTCACTGTGGCTATTTTTATAAAAACTTGAAAAAACATTTTTAATTGAACATAAAACTGGAGAGGAGGGAGTAATATTTGAGGGTACTCATGGGGGAATATTTCTAAAGAATATGAAAATGTTAACGCTGAGGAAAATAAATTGTGCTGTGCCTGGGATAATAACCTGTCCCACTCACACATCCCACAAGAAAAATCAAGAGCTTTGAGAGATCCACTATGTCAGAAGATGTCCACTTTTCAGAACCTCTTCAACCCATGTGTGCTTCCTCCCAGCAGCCCAGAGCCCCATCTTGGGATGGGGGAGGGTGTTCACATTTCCTGGCTCTTTTCCATTTTGACTCCTCCATCATCTCATTTTGAGACAGGCTAGTAAGCCAGGACAAGCAGAACAGGGAAACTGAGACCAACAAACAGCAGTTTCCAGTCATCTAGTAAACCCTATCTTCCCTTGAACACTTGAGTAAACCCAGAACACCTGAGTAAATGGTTTGCATTTCCCCTCCCCAACCAGAGGATAAATAGCTTAAATCGCCCTACTAACCAGAAACCCAATGAGTGACATTTGCTGGCCACACCCAAGGACAGATGATTTCAAGTGAATAAACCTCCTTTGTCAGCATAAAACCTGAAGCTATTCTATTGAGATCTTCCCCTAAACACCAGGCTTTAAAGCTCCTCAAAACGAAGGCCCAGCGCGCTCGCTCCCAGGAACACACCTGCACCTTCCCCCACAGGATGCATCTCCCAAACTCTAAGGGACCCCACCAGGCTTACAACCAGGGCAGCAATGGGCAATGCTAGCCCATCCCGGGCACCTCCCCCCCCAGCCTGTCCCCCAGGGCCTTTTCTCTGACTTCTTACTGAGCAACGCAGCCCAGCCCAGGCCCATTTCCCAGCCCTCCATGTCTCCAGCTGGAATCACCTGGACCCCTACTGTGTCAGCCAAGAACCCACACACTGCCATCCCCCAAAACCCGCCTGGACCCCTACTGTGTCAGCCAAGAACCCACACACTGCCATCCCCTAAAACCCGCCTGGACCCCTACTGTGTCAGCCAAGAACCCACACACTGCCATCCCCTAAAACCCGCCTGGACCCCTACTGTGTCAGCCAAGAACCCACACACTGCCATCCCCTAAAACCCGCCTGGACCCCTACTGTGACAGCCAAGAACCCACACACTGCCGGGCGACCTGCTCAGGGCCAGGGCCCCTCTCAGGCAACACTGCACTGTCCCGGGACCCTCTCTTGGTAAAAAGCTTCATTCATTGCATTTAGGATAGAGTCCTCGTTATAACGGCCTGCTCCTCTGATTTACTAGAAGGAAGCTTTCTGAGATGAGACTAGATTTAACTTGCTCACAATCAGGCCCTCCCTCTGGCTTTGCCTCTCACTTCAGTCCTTGCCCACGTGGCTGCTGTTGTAAAACATGAACCAGTATGTCTAACTGGACAGGACACGGGAGAGAAGAGCATGGCAACACCTGGAGCAGCTCCCGCTCACGCTCACGAGGGAAGTCCGGGCGGTGGTTCAAGAGCCGGGATGGGGTCTAAAGCCCAGGTAACACCAGGGCAGGTGGGAGGCGCCCTATTTCTGTGTTTAACCCTCTAGACCTGGGATGTCATTTCAACTTCATCTTCAAGGGACAACGCTCTCTTTTCTCAGATAAAGGACATAACTCAAGGCCGATTCCAAAACAGAACGGGCTCCTGAGCTGCCTGCCTTAGGAAGCCGCCAGCTTTCCAGCACGAGACCAGACGGAGGTGGGCAAGCTGGGCAAGCTCCCGTGCCCCTTCCTTCCTCGCCCCTCCTCCTCCCCGGTTGTTCCCGGGGCTCGCACTACCTGGACGCCGCAGGCCCCGGGGGCGCAGGCTCGGAGGTCCCCAAGCCCGCGGAGGTCCGAGAGGCTGTCAAAGGCCCAGCCCCCTCCTCCCCCATCCTCGCGGACGGACCTTCCCGCCTTCTCCCAGCATGTCGCGGAAGGTCCATCCTCAAGGGCCGAACATCCGACCCCGCGAAGTGCCCCGACCACGGAGCGTGACAAGCAAGTACCCGGACGCCGGGCAACAGGGGTGGGAGCCGGCGCTGGGCGCCGCGCGGGGCGGAGCTGGGAGACGCCATCTGAGCCCCGCCCAGGGCGGCCCCAGTCCCCCGGCTCTCCTCCCGCCCGCCCGCGGCGCTCCACCCCTCCCTTCACCACTTCCTCCCCCGGAGCCCCTGGACGCGCGGCACTGCGTCCCCAGGCCAAGTCCCCGGATGCTCGCCTCCCGCCTGCCTCCGCCCCGCCGTGGCCCCGCCCCCGCGCGCCTCTACGTGCCACGTCACCGCTTCCGGTGCTTCCGGGGGCGCAGCGGGCGATGACGTAGGGGGACTTGCCCTCTATATGAGGTTGGGGAGCGGCTGAGTCGGCCTTTTCCGCCCGCTCCCCCCTCCCCCCGTGCGCCGCTCCGGCTGCACCGCGCTCGTGCCGAGCTCCGAGCTCCTGCTAAGGCAGCGCCTCCGTCTCCTTCCAGCCGCCATCATGATCATCTACCGGGACCTCATCAGCCGTGAGTCGCGCCTGCTTCCCCCTCCTGCCGCGCAGGGGGTGGGGGCGCGGGTGGGGGCGGGGAAGGCGGGCGCCGGGTCTGTCTCGGGCCTAGCGGCTGCCGGCGGCCGCCCTACGGGCGAGGAGGGTCGGCGCCTGGGGCGCGCGCCGGGTCTGGAGCGCCCGGGGAGGGTGCGGGCCGCGTGCCGCCCGCCTGCGCGGGAAATGGCGCCGGGCCTCCGGGCGCGTGGTGACGGCGGGTTTGTGTGTCCGAGCAGATGATGAGATGTTCTCCGACATCTACAAGATCCGGGAGATCGCGGACGGGCTGTGCCTGGAGGTAGAGGGGAAGGTGAGTGGTCGGGCCGCGGCCGCAGGGAGGCCAGCCTGGGCAAGCTCGGGTTTCCGCCGCTCCCCCGCCCGGGATTGTGCAATTCTCTTCTCTGCCTTCTGGCGGAGGACACTCTTTCCGGGCTCGGGTTTTTCTAGAAAAGTGGAGGCGGAGCTGAGCCTGGAAATAGAACTAGGTACGCCGCCTGGGCGCCCATCCTCCCCACGGCCTGCCCGCGGCAGGTTGTCTGCGGTTTGGGATCACCAAGCCCTTCGGTGCTTGCCCTTTACTAGATCTTCCTCTTGGGAACCCGCAGGAAACTTCCACTTGGTTGTAATAACCCCATTTTCATCCCAGCCAACAAAGTTCTGAGGTTAAGGTGTTCCAGGAATGGAGGGGGTCATAATTTCCCCCAAAAATGTTTTCCTTCGCGGTTTTCAGCAAGAACCAAGAACATGGGGGGAGGGGGGTGATGGGTACAAGCTGGTACGTATATAAAACTTTTTTGATGCGTTTACGATCAAGAATGTCTTTTGCAACTAAACTATTATTTTTTGTGCAGATGGTCAGCAGGACAGAGGGTAACATTGATGACTCGCTTATTGGTGGAAATGCCTCCGCTGAAGGCCCCGATGGCGAAGGTACCGAAAGCACAGTAATCACTGGTGTTGACATTGTCATGAACCATCACTTGCAGGAAACCAGCTTCACAAAAGAAGCCTACAAGAAGTACATCAAAGATTACATGAAATCGTAAGTGGTATTACCACATCCAACTAATGTCTGGAATCTTACAGGATTTAGGGGTTGGGAAATATTTCTGTAAACATTTTTATTGATTTCAGAGAGGAAGGGAGAAGGAGAAACATTAATGATGAGAGAGAATCATTGATTGGCTGTCTCCACAGCCTCTACTGGGGTTGGGACAGGCAACCTGGGCATTAAACCACAGGTCCTTAGTTTGGTGCTCAACCAGTGACCCACACCGGCAGGGCATGGATTGGCTAACTTAGAGATTCTTCAGCAGCAGGCATACTTGTAGGTGTGGGAGGTGCTATGGGAGGGAGGAAGAAGAGATAATGGGTTGGAGAGGGACATTATTGGTGGCTCCCAAATTCGCCCCTATAAGTAAACTGAATGAGCATGCTGAAGCAGTGGTATGTATGTTTTCAGCTTTTTAGAATAGTACTGTTTTGACATGTCCAGTGAACCTAGTTACTTTGCTGTTCTCGGTGTGTTTTTGTTTTTCTTTTTTGTATTTAATAAAGTTATTTTGCTCAGAAGTCAGTAACTTAACCTATTAATGAAATACTGTTTTAGAATCAAAGGGAAGCTTGAAGAACAGAGACCAGAAAGAGTAAAGCCTTTTATGACGGGGGCTGCAGAACAAATCAAGCACATCCTTGCCAATTTCAAAAACTACCAGGTAAATAGATGCCTTAAATTTTTGGGGTCAAAGGATTATACAGTTGTAATTGTAAGGGCATAGAATGAGTTATTTGATGCCAGTCTTTGTAGTTAAATTGTGGGGTTTGAGCAGTTTGAATACTTCATAGATTCAATTCCAATAGTATAGGATGTAGAAACAAGCTTTCCCTTTAACCCCAACTATGTTTCCAGTCTTGTCTTCTGCTTTCAGAATCTCATTCCTACCCAGATGACATTTCTTCTTTCATAAATTGCTTGTTAACTTCCTAGATCAGCTGGTCGAGACCCCTTTGGTGGTCGAACAACCCTTTCACAGGGGTCGCCTAAGACCATTCTGCATATCAGATATTTACGTTACGATTCATAACAGCAACATTGCAGTTACGAAGTAGCAATGAAAATTTTATGGTTGGGTCACAACATGAGGAATTGTATTTAAAGGGCCATTGAGAGCCACTGTCCTAGATGATCTTCCAATTTTCCCTTTAAAATTCAGTGTGTTCCATTGCAACTGGAGCTTTGTCTGTATTGGGTAACTTCTGTGACTTCCCTTCTAAGATTTAACAATCTGGTTGTTTGATTTTTCTTGCCTTTGACACACACACTGACCTTAAGATGCTTTCCTCATATGTGCTCTCTCCTGTGCTTGACTTTGTAAACAGGCTTGTAAGTTTTGAGATTTGTATGTCCATACATACAAAGTAATGTGAGAGAGTAAGTTAGCAGAGAACCTAAAGTATTCTGTATTTCTCTGTGTTAGTGCTTTAGCCAGGTGACCAGATGTTTAATTAGTGAGCATTTTCTTCATACGTATCTGAGCCTTGGTTGCTGAACTTCTCATGGTGTTGAGGGTCATTTCAGTTTGTTTTGATAAGGCACATCTATATATAATGTTCTAATTCTAGATGTTTGTTTTTTGCTTCCTAAGTTCTTTATTGGTGAAAACATGAATCCAGATGGCATGGTTGCTCTGCTGGACTACCGTGAGGATGGTGTAACCCCATATATGATTTTCTTTAAGGATGGTTTAGAAATGGAAAAATGTGTAAGTATACAGAAGTGTGGGTCAAAATCATGTAAAAATGAGATATTTTCGGTGATTCTTATTTCATGCCACTGAGTTAGAGTGGATTCCGTAGCATTCCTTTTATTTTTTTTTAACACTGTTTATTTTTATTGGTTTAGTCCTCACCCAAGGATATTTTTTTTCATTGATTTTTAGAGTGGAAAGGAATGGGAGAAGCAAAGGGGAACATCTCAGTGAGGGAGACAGACACATCAATGGTTGCCTCCTGCAGACATACCAGAATCGAACCCAGGATCTGTCCACTGAGTCAAATCAGCTAGGGCTATAGCAGTCCTTTTAAAACCTGGGAACATGTCTTGTTTCTCTTTGGGGATCTAAAGAGGACTTCATAGAAAGAATTTTATGGTGTAGAATCTTTATCATCTACAGAAAACTTAATGTATCAAAATACTTTTAATTTGAGCTTGCTGATAATTGACAGTTAATCCTTGAAAGTATTGATGTTACTCGCTTTTAGTAAATTCTGATACGCAAATTGATTTAGTAAAATTGAATGCCGTGCAAGGAGCTTCTGGGAGCAATACAGAAGTGAAGGCATTTATTATGATTATCTTCACATGAGGTAAATTAGGAACAAGGTAAAGTTAAAGCTATACTAAACAAGTTTAGAGGCAACAAGACAGCATCTTAGAGCAGACTGGCCACAGGAATTATTCAGAATATCTGAGGTTTTTGTAGGTAAACACTGTGAGCGGGACTTTATTAAAAATGTGTCTTTTCTGGAAAATATGCTACTTCTGATTTGGTAAGGATGGTTCTGCATCCACTGATAGACCTTGAACAACCTGTTGTTCTTTTGGTTTGCACTGGGATGCAAAAGAAAAATATCCCTGCGCTTTCTGTCTGTCTTTGTGGCGGCCCAGATTGAATAAGGGACTACATCTGCAGCCTAGGAATGTTAAGTGCTTTCATATTGGGAAAATGTGCTAATGTAACTTTCCTTGTATTTGCAGTAACAAATTGGGCAGTTTGGCTCCATCACCTGTCGTCGTAACTGGCTGCTGCTTTTCATCCACACATCAAGACTAGGACAAATGGGACTGATGTTATCTTGAGCTCTTCATTTATTTGACCTTGATTCATTTGGAGCGGAGGCATTGTTTTTAAGAAAAAAACATGTCATGTAGGTTGTCTAAAAATAAAATACATTTAAATTCATTTGAGAGAATGCTTCTTAGTTTAATACATTTTAAAATCTATCCTGTGTAGTGTTCCTGGAGAAGCTAGAGCCCGGTTGTAGACCACTACTATAAGGCATATAGACTGTCTTCAGATAACTTCTGCAGTGGAAACTACTACTGAGACTGGAGGAAAAAAACAAGAATCAAAAGTCTTAATTCTGAGTTGAAATAAAGGGAAAGACCATGCTCACAGCAGAATCAACATTTGAAGTGGATTCCTTAGACATTTCATCACCTACAAACAAGTAGTTAACTGGAAGAGATTACCAAAAGAATAAAGAGACTAATACAGCCGGAAGCAAAGGATTGTCTGAGCTTATTTATCATGTCAAGTTAGAACCAAGTTCTATAGAAATCTAGGTCTGGAACTGTTCCAAGATTTTGTCATTTCATGAAATGGGGTTGGCAAATTCTGTGTGACTAAGGTGGCTATGTTTGTAAATGGGAAAAGTCAGTAGCTTATAGGATATGAAGTTTAACTTGGTGTTCAGTTTTATCAGGACATTGCCATGATCACATGTTTATAGATTGGCTCTGGGCACTACAAGAGCAAAGATGAGTGACAGACCTATGTGGCCTAAAATAAATGTGTGGACATCTGCAGGAAAGGTTTGCTGGCTCCTACTTTTAAAGGTGAGGTTATAGATGAAATGTGGCTTGGCTGATGAGCAGAGAAAAAAGGAACTTGCATCATTGTATCTGAATAAGGCTGTGGGTTTGGGATGAAAATGCACCTGATCTGGAGCAGTTACCGTCTGTCAAGGTTGCAGTGCAAATGCAAGAAGAAATGTCCTTACCCTTTCTGATTATGGCCCCTATGATTGAGTGGGGAACACAGTGAAAAGGCATGCAGTTTTTACAGTTCAGAAGTTTTTGTCAACAATTAGCCTGTTTTACTCCAAAGAAAAGTTGTAAAATGAAAGTTCAAGAGAAGCTGGGTAATTATTCTACACCTTTGCCTTAGGTTAAAACTAAAGCTGAGCCGGTGATTTTTTAAGAAAAACCTGGCCCTATGACATGAACCTAGGATTTGGCAATCTGGAATTTGCCCTAGTGACTTCAAAGATGTGTGGCTCACAATTTGAGATGTGTTAATTGGATTGACAAGGCCCATTGGTGACAAAACACTGGGTAAGGACACCACTCTGAAACATACTAGTGGGGAGAAATTTCAGATCTTCCCCATAGTGGTCAGAGATGAGGATAACTCTAGTGGTGGTAAAGTCTTAACACCCGAACTGAAACAAGTTAGTGAGCTAGCCATGGACAAGCTGGAAGGACAAGAATAGCAAGGCAAAGATTGGGTAGGAAGTGAAGAGTTCAGATAGTTGGCTAAGAAGGCTAGTTTTGTATCTTCTAGTTAGTCGGTCTGCACTTTGTATACATTAGAAGGTATATATTTTGTCATTGATACATGGAAGAGACGTTGCTAGTGGCCTCTGGGGGATAGGCTCTTATGGAGAACTATTCAATGAGAAAGGACTGGTTTTTACAGTGTCTAGGAAAGCCTTTGTAATATACTTGAGAGCAAGCATTCCAGGCAAATAGCAAATGCAGTTAAGTGGAGTGTGTGACATGTTCTGGAGATAAGGTGGCAAAAGAAGAGTTATGGAAAAGTGAATATACAGGGAAAGAAAACATGCAGGAAAGCCACCGACAGGGTGGCTTTGAGCAGAAGGGTGACATCTGATCTGAAAGATCATGTTATGGCTGCTTGGTTGTAGGTAAAAGAGAGCAAGAGTATATCAACATTTTTATTTTAATATTTGTATATTTTTATAAACTATTTTTAATATATTTGTATTGATTTCAGAGGGAGAAGGAAGAAACATCAATGAGAGAATCATGGATCAGCTGCCTCCTGCTCACCCCACACTAGAGATAGAGCCCACAAGTTGAATCTCCTGGTTCATAGGTCAACATTCAACCACTGAACCATGCCAGCCAGGCAAGTTTTAGGTGAGGTGATAATAGTTTCCTCTGGAGTGGTAGTTGTGGAAGTCCTTGGGAATTAAGAACAGAATTTGCCCGGGTGTTGAATGAGGAGGGATAGCACCTGGAAGAAGGGAGTAAACATCGAGATGGGGAGGAAAATTGGGATGAGAAACCTAGAGTGTTTTTTAAAAAATATTTTTATTGGTTTTTAGAGAAAGGGAAATACCATTGTGAGAGCAGGACATCCATGGGCCGCCTCTTGCCAGGGATTACACCTACAACTGGGACACGTGTCCCGACCAGGAATAGAGCCAACATCCTTTTTGTGCATGGGATGATGCCCAACCAACTGATCCACACTGGCCAGGGTAAGGTACCTGGTTCTTTTTGTTGTTAATCCTTACCCAAAGATACTTTCCCCATTGGTTTTTACAGAGCGGAAGAGAAGAAGGGAGGGGGAGAGAGATGGATGTGAGAAAGACTTTAATTGGTTGCCTCCTGCATGCACATAGACGGAGGTCAAGAATTGAACCAGTAACCCTTCCGTGCATGAGCAGTTGCTTTAACCATTCAGAAGCACTGGCCAGGGTAAATGCCAGATTCTTTATGCAAATGAATTGAGTAGGCAGAAATATTTGTCATGGGAAGAAAGTGGAGAGGTCTAAGCTGAGAACTTCAGACACTGAAGATTTCAGTACATGACTTGAAGCCAGGACACTGAGTGAGATTACCTAAATTGAGGATGTTCTTGGCCCTCCTCAAAGATTGGTCAGCATGATGAACCAGCAAAGGTGATTAAGAAGGTACTGCCCTGCTCTAGCTGGTTTGGTTCAGTGGATAGCACATCGGCCTGTGGATTCAAGGGTCCTAGGTTCGATTCCAGTTAGGGGCATGTACCTTGGTTGTGGGTGTGCAGGAGGCAGCTGATCAATGTTTCTAACTCTATCCCTTTCCCTTCCTCTGTAAAAAAGCAATAAAATATATTTAAAAAATAAGGCACTGCCCCTGAAATAGGAAAACCAAGGGCGTGGCCTGGAAGTCTAGTGGACGAAGTGTTTTAGGAAGGAAAAAGCGATCAAGAAGGTTACCTGTTTAAACTGGTCAAATAAGATGGTAAACTTAAGAAAAAAAGTGTTTAGTAGGAAAGAAAGGCTGATTAAAATAGGCTTAAGAGAACAGTAAATTCACAGGCAGCAGATTGCCCATGAAATGTCATAATGCAAGTACTTTTTAAAAAATATATTTTTTTATTGATTTCACAGAGGAAGGGAGAGAGAAACATCAATGATGAGAGAGAATCAATCAGCTGCCTCCTGCATGCCCCTCATTGGGGATGGAGCCCACAACCCGGGCATGTGCCCTTGACTGGAATCGAACCTGGGACCCTTCAGTCCGCAGGTCAACGCTCTATCCATTGAGCCAAACCAGCTAGAGCATGCAAGTGCTTTTTATTAATGTGCATCTGCTTCATTAAATAAGTGTGTGAATGACTCACTTGAATCACATTTTTCTTAAGGTCTATTTATATCACCAGTAACTGTGTGTGTGAATTCCATCATATGCCCGGCAGGGTTAAGCAACTGCTAACAATGACAATGGTAAGATTGCAAGAAGCAACAAAAGCCTCAATTTGAAAAAACCCTGATAATAGCATCTTAAATCTGAGCATCTGTGTGCATGGGCATGACCTTGGCTGGCAAAATTCTCAGTAAAATGGAATTCAAACCAGGAGAACTTGAATTAATAAAGACCACATCTTAGTGACCAGTAATTTACACTTAGTAGGTTACTGCTACACAATCTAAGTATATGGTGAAAGTATGGCTATGGCCCACTGGTGGGCTACAAACTTATTTCTGAAAAAAAGCTTCAGCTTTGTAGCAGTTAGCACATGTTTACAGAGCCTGCCCATAAGAACTGAGCCCAATTTGATGGTTTTGTATAAATTCATGATTCTCTGGAGCTATCTATGGGCCTTACTTGGAAATCACTGGATTGAAAAACTTCAGAGAAAAAAAAAATTTTTTTTTTTGAGAGAGAGACTTGTTCTGCTTCCTTATGCATTCATTGGTTGATTCTTGTATGTGCCCTGACGGAAGTTGAACCTGCAACCTTAGCATATTGGAACGACACTCTAACCAATTAAGTTACCTGGCCAGGGCAAAAAACAGTTTTGATGCTACATGAAAATGTGGGCTACTTATTTGGATATTTAGTTACTTTAGTAACATAATATTCCATTATTTCAAAGGAAAAGCCCTTGACTAAAATGTTTAACATACATAACTAAAGAAAGGTGCTATATATTAGCTGCTATGATAGCCATTTCAATAAATAAAATATTTAAACAGGGCTTACAGATAAAAAATGCTGACAGTTTATATTCACCCCACTGAAGGTTCCTCATAGATTGGGCCATGAGAACCTCAAGTGGCCGTCGATTCAATTCAGGGGAAAAAATGTCAATTGTGAGCCTAGAGGAAGATTCTTTACAAAGTAATTACCTGTTCAGTGTTTCCCTCAATGACTTAAACCCCACCCTATACACTTGATATCTCCCTGTGTTTGTGCTAGTGCTCTTTTCTAAGCTTTGAGGTAGAGCACCGAGACAGAGAATACCATATAAAGGTTTTTGCATGTATGAGTCAATTCACAAGTGGAGAGAATTCCAGTATCAGGTGTCTTCTGACTGGGTGTGGACAGACACAAACCACAATAGCTAGTTAAGAATACAGCATATTTTTGCCCAGACCGTGTGGCTCAGTGGTTGAGCGTTGACCTATGAATCATGGTTCCATTCCTGGTCAGGGCAGATGATTGGGTTGGGCTCAGTCCCCAGTAGGGAGTGTGCAGGAGGCAGCTGATCAATGATTCTCTCATGGATGTTTCTATCTCTCCCTCTTCCTTCCTCTCTGAAATCAATAAAAAAATATTTAAAAAGAAAAAGAGAACAGAATTTTTGCCCTAGCCTGTTTGGGTTAGTGGATATAGCAGTGGCTCATGGCCTGAAGGGTTCTGGGTTTGATTCCAGTTAAGGGCATGTGCCTTGGATGCAGGCTCAGTTCCTGGCCCTGGTTAGCATGTTTGAGCTTTCACATCAATATTTCTCTCTGTGTCTCTCCCCTCCCACTCTCTCTAAAGATCAATGGAAAAATATCCTTGGGTGAGGATTAACAAAACAAAAAGAGCTTCTAAAATCAATACATTTCCTCGGGTGAGAATTTAAAAAAATTATAACAAAAAGTACAGCATTGAAAAAAAAAACATTTTTATTGACTTTGGCGAGGAAGAGAGAGAGAGAGAAACATAGATTGCCTCCTGTGTGCACCTCCTGTCCCCTACTGGGGATGAGCCACGCCTACTCGGGCAGAATACATCATTGAAATAGTACTGTGGAGCTCCTAGAGTTTCTAACATTTAGTCACTAGAAATCTAATCATTTACTTGGTGATTTTCTTTTCTTTTTTAAAAATTTTTTAAATTGATTTTTTAGAGAGGAGGGGAGAGGGATAGAGAGTTAGAAACATCAATGAGAGGGAAACATCGATCAGCTGCCTCCTGCACACTCCCCACTGGGAATGTGCCCGCATCCAAAGTACATGCCCCTGACTGGAATCGAACCTGGGACCTTTCAGTCCGAGGGCTGACACTCTATCCACTGAGCCAAACCAGCTAGGGCGCTGATTTTCTTTATATGTTCAGACAGCAGATAAATCCTAGTTATTATCAAATGCAGCTGGCACATGGCCTCATCTAGAGTGCAGGGTTATAAAAGTATTTTCCCCAGTGCATAATCTATCATTCCCTAAGCAGCTGTAAAAATTTGGCAGATCGCAGAGGAAGTATTTTGTGGGCATCTATTCAAAACAGCTATACATGTGTCGGGGAGGAAGAAACTTTACCTTCAACGTTCTTCTGACTGGTCTAAAAGTGAAATAGACATGCGACAGATTACCAAGAGAAAACCAAATTTAATGTGTGTGGGAACCCTGCATACATGAGAGGTGAGAGAACCACATGCATGAGATTCAAAATAGAAAGGAAAAATAGTATCTAAGACATTCTGAGCTAGAGATAGGTAAGGTGCCTTGGCCTCAAAGGGTCATTGTAGGGATGATGGGAGTAGATGTTAGTAATTAGAAATTGGCCCTGCCCTACAGACAGGTAAAAAGAGGTTATCCTCCTATATAATAAAAGGCTAATGTGCAAATTGTCCCCTCGACCAGGAGTTCCACCTGGAGTTTGACCCTGACCCATCCCCTCAGCCCAACCTTGCATGAATTTGTGCGCTGGGCCTCTAGTCTCTAATAATGTATTAGGCAAGTGCCCTAATTCAAATTCATAGTAGTTACGGGGCAGAAGTTTCTCTTCTTTCTTTTTTTTTAAAGTTGATTTTAGAGAAAGAGTAAGGGAGAGGGAGAGAGAGATAGAAACATTCATGACAGAGAAGCATTAGCAGTTGACTGCCTCCCCTACTGAGGATCGAGCCTGCAACCCAAGCATGTGCCTTGACCTGGAATGCAACTGGGGACCTCTTGGTTCATGAGTCAGTGCTCAACCACTGAACCATATTGGCCCGGCCAGAAGTTTCTCTTGAGCCCACAGCTAAGGTTCCCTTTAGCTCAATCCACATACCAAAAAGGCACATCGTGGTGTGACTTTTTCTGAACCCCCACGCATGCAATTTATTTCTTGAGTACATGATTTGGAAGTCTCCCTCAACTGCCAATCTGTCATTTAAGTCAAATACCCAAACGAATATTCGACCTGGGGGGAAAATTGGCAAGTGAAAGGGGGAAAATTACTGCACATGAAATTAAAATATACCTCTTTCCTTAGCTGATTTGGCTCAGTGTGTAGAGCAGCAGCCTTCAGATTGAAGGGTCTTGGGTTCAGTTCTGGTCAAGGGTACATGCTCCGGTTGTGGGCTTGATCTCCAGTAGGGGGCATGCAGGAGGCAGACTATTAGTGACTATTAGTGATTAGGGCTCATCATTGATGTTTCTTGTTCTCCCTCCCTTCCTCTCTGAAATCAATAAAAGTACATTTTTTAAAAATACCTCTTGAGACTACCTCACTGAGGTGGAAAAATGAGTATCAGTAGCTGGCGAGTATGAGATGGGAAGCTAAGTAAACTCAGCTTTTGGTGTAGTGCATCATGTCTCTCCATCACTCACTCAATTCTGCGCTAAGCTGCCTCCATAATATTAACTTGGGAGGAATCCACAGTGATGGATTGGGCTGGGTGTCAGTACCCTTAGTGATCGCCATAATATCAGCAGGACAGTAAATACCAACTGTTGCTATCTATTAAAAGCAAAAGCGACTAAGCTTTTGGAAATTGGTTAAATAGTGTGCAACCTGTTCTGTGCTCCACAGATAAGGAGAACTGGGTGTGAATGTGAGAGCAGCAGAGATTTCAGCATCACAAGAGCAATGTGGGGAAGGCAGTTACTAAACCTGTGGTTTATGGGATGTGAGAGTTGTGCAAGACTCCTTCCAACTACTGCTAAAGCTTCCCCTATCAATATCCTGTGATGATTTTGCTGAATATTTTCCTCTAACCCTCAGGTTGCCTGTATCTGAAGCCTCTTTCTACTTCCTCATCCAGGCTGCACATACTTGATTTTACTCTGTACCACACAACTCACCACCCCTCTTATTCCCTCCTGTTCTGTGGCACACACCAGGGCCAGCCTCAAGGGCTTGCAAGCTGTGCAGTTGCCCCACACTTAGAAGGGCTGCATACTTGGTTTAATGCTCTGCTTTCATTGTCTTGAAACTCCTAATAAGAGGGCTCATTGTTTTCATTTTGCACTGGGCCCCACAAATTATGTGGCCTGTCCCAAATCCATGCATAAGCTGAGGTTGGTAATTGGTGGCAGGTTGGAGCAAAGGAAAAATATGAGGAAAACTGGATTCTAAAAAGGAATAGAAGGATTCTAGGGGTTGAGCACTCTGTTCCAGACTTTGCCATCACAGGCAGATTTTTTTTTTTAAATATAGATTTTATTGAATTTAAAGAGATAGGAAGGGAGAAGGGGAGAGAGGATAGATTGTGTCCTGCATACCCCCAACCGGGGATCCAGCCCACAACTCAGGCATGTGCCCAGACCAGGAATCGAACGGGCGACATTTTGGTGCATGGGGCAATGCTCAACCAATTGAACCACCACCAGGGCATGAAGACAGATTGTGTTTTTCTTCTAGATTATAACTAAGTTCGCTGAGTACACAACCCAGGAATGACCCTTTTGATGGAATTACCATTTCAATAGGGTTATTTATCAAGAGGATGTTTCCAAATTGCCAGCTGGGCACTCTGCATTTAATCTTTCTATTTTGTATTTAGGTATAGAATTTGGGAAGGTGCAAATGGAAAGCTATTTTTGTAAGGAAGAAACTGACCACTTCCTTCTATATAAATTCATTAATGAACTTCTGTACAAAGCCCTTTATAACTGGGCCACTGACCTTCTAGTTCAAGCTTATCTGCCTCTCCTTTCCATCCCTCACTGCCAGGGAAACACAGACTCTGACCTTTTGCATTAGCTCTTCTTTCTCCTAAAAAGCCCTCTCAGCACCACTTAGAGTTTACGGATTCCTCCAACCATCCCATCCACCATCACCTGTCTTTTGCTTTACTGAAATCATTGAATTCCTTGTCTTTGTGTTACTATTATTTCTGAAAGTAAGAATTTTGTCAGTCTTCTTTGACAGGGGCATTCAGTAGGATTTGCTTATGGAATAAATAATGAGCTTAGGCACTGACTGGGTAGCTCAGTTGGTTATAACATTGTCCCGATACACCAAGGTTGTGGGTTCAATCCCTGGTGGGGTGAGTGCATGCAAGAGGCAACCAATCGATATTTCTTACATCAATGTTTCTCTTTCTCTAAAATTCAATAAAAAATTTTAAAAAATCAAAGAATGAGCTTTCACTGCTACTTGAGATGCTCTGGGCCACAATTTTCCCTGTGTTGCTTCTGCTCTTTCGGAATGCATTCACTAAATTTGAAAAAGTGGATAATCAGGCAAGAATGATTTGGTCTGAAGAAGAGTAGTATCTTCTACCTGAAGTACTTTTTGCACAAGCCATTAATCATGGCAGTCCTAATGCAGTTAAAGGTTAAGGTACCTAATCTCAAAAGTAATGCAAAATTCTCCTTTTTTACTTTATTTATGAAATTAATGTCTGTAAATAGTTAGCTTTCCCTGGAGTCTAAAGTTAATTGTATTATTTATATGCAATAAACAAATATTTCAAGAAAAATGATTTAAAATATAATGTTACATGCAATAATTTAAGAAAAACAATTTTAAGTATAATAATATTACATGCAATAAACAGTAATATTTCAAGAAAAAAGATTTTAAATATAATAATATTACCAAAACTCTACTAACATAATATATCACAAGAGTTGTAGGAAATATTAAAAAACTGAAAATAACAGGATTACTTCTATTATATTCTAAAATATTTTTTCCTCTGGCTCTGTTTATTTATTTATTTATTTATTTTTTATTTTTATTTTTTTTTAAATTTATCTTTATTGTTCAGATTATTACAGTTGTTCCTCTTTTTTCCCCCATAGCTCCCCTCCTCCCATTTCCCACCCCAACCTCTGTCCTTGCCCCCC
>PVJC01008880.1:19966-47385 GCA_004026665.1 Murina feae | reverse complement strand
TTTTTTTTTTTAAATATTTGGTCCTACTGTAGATGTTTGCAACCTGGGAGGTCAGGCATAAAGCCAAAGTATGAGCACAGTGTATAAAATCAAAGTTTATTTTAGAAGGCCACCTACAAGATAAACTTAGGGATTATAACGGGATTTATTTGCAACAAATAAAATTCACCTATAAATTAGAATATTGTTTCAGTTATAGCGGCAGGAAGAAATAGTTACTCATTTCCTTTTAGTGTTATTTTTGCCTAATGAAGGAGAACTCTTCCAAAATATTTTTGACACCCTTCCCTTCCATTAAGATAAAGCTGCATATATGAACATTGGCTATACTGAAAAATTACACTACTTTAAAAAGGAAATAAAATTTATGGAAATGCAGTAGTGGAAATGGTCCTTGTATCACTTTTCAAGGAATTAGCTATTTTCTGAACAGATGTCCAAACACAATGCATTCTTCACTAAAACTGTGTTAGAAAATAACAACACATTCAAAAGCAAATCTCAGAAGCCACTATCAAGAGTGCTTGCAATACTAGAATAAGGTCATTTAACCATAAAAGTTATCAGCGTAATTCTGTAAAAAATTGACTACAGTTTATTTTTGTAATTAAGAACCTAAAAACAGCCCTAACTGGTTTGGCTCAGTGGATAGAGCGTCGGCCTGCGGACTGAAAGGACCCAGGTTCGATTCTGGTCAAGAGCATGTACCTTGGTTGCGGGCACATCCCCAGTAGGAGGTGTGCAGGAGGCAGCTGATGGATGTTTCTCTCTCATCCATGTGTCTGACTCTCTATCCCTCTCCCTTCCTCTCTGTAAAAAATCAATAAAAATATATTTTTAAAAAAAGAACCTAAAAACAGCTTACTGTACAATTTTTAGATGTAGAAACGTATAAAAAGGATAAAACTCACTACTAATTCCATTACTGACTGTACCATCTTTCTTTTTTTGTTAAAGGTTATTTCACACATTTACATATATTTGTTATAATTTTTATCAAATTTTTTATAAGTCTGATATATCGTTCTCTCAAATGCTTAAAAACCTTTAAAAAGCATCAGTGATAGCTTAATAACATAAGTCATCAAGACTTAATTTACATTTAAACAAGTTATAAAGTATTCATTACAGAAATTTTAATTTATTATTGTCATTCCTTTAAACAATGTATTATGAAAAATAAAAATAGGTAGAAATAGAATAATATTGATACAATAAATCCCCCTATACCTATCACCTAGTTTTAAGAATTACTAACAGTAAATCCATTCTTAACATCTTGGTATTTTCTTTTCCAGTTTTATCTTAGAAAATGTTTCTAAAACATTTTAAAACACGAAGACACTATTTTCAAAATATATATTTCATAACATAATTTAAGTATAATTAATTGACATCTTAGAGCATATAGATTTTTATCCTGTCCTTTCACTAAATGTTACATCATGAGCATTTTTTGTGTGTCTTTAAATATCCTCTAAGAACATCATTTAACAACTACACTGCATAATATTGCTGCTTATAGATGAAAGTCAATCAAACAATTTCCTATATGACTACTATTTCAATACCATGATGAACAATCTTCCTATGATTACTAATAACGACAACTATTCATCACATTTTATACTAGGCAGGACATTAAGCACTTTCCAAACAGGGGTGGGTAAAACCAGGTTTACAGCTGTGAGTATGTGAAACAGAGTTTATTCTTGTGTTATTATTTATTAATTATTGTATTATATAAACGTCCATGTGTGAGATTTACTTTGGAACTTAGTGCAATGGAAAGCCTTGCTTTCTTTGAGAAAACAGTGCCCTTCTCTCTGGATCACCAGGAAGCTCATAAGCAAAATCTGTGTTCAACTGCATCAACCATGGTGGGCCTTACGGTTGGCATATTTACCCTTGTATTCGCTAGAGTTTGATCTTTACTTTGATTGCTATTTTTTCCTAGTCTTAAATCTCTTTTAAAGAGTATGTTAGCACACACATTTTGCAGTTTCTCAAATAATTTGAAAGAACATGGCAAGGCATAAATAGTTAAAATGTAGTAGTCATGCAGTTACTGCAATCAGGCACAAAATTCAGCTCTAAGCTCTCAGAGAACTAGGAAAAACATTTTTTTTAGTTGAGGCAGCTGTAACTGAGAGCCACCAGCAGTTCTCCAACTCTGCAACACATCAAGATCACCCAGAGAGCTGCTGCTTTAATACCATTTGTTGTTGTTGCTCATAAATTGAACATAGGTTGGCTAATTTACACAACAGGATAAGGCAGAAAATGCAAAGTAAAAGTCTTCTCCCATTTTGAAACAATCTATTTCCACAACGATAAGCATGAAATAGTTTCTTGGATATCTTACAGTAAAATAATTTAAATAAAGAAAACAGTTATATAAAAATAGCAAATACTCAAAATCTCATCATTTCCCAATTATTTTATTTCTAATTATTTTACTATTTGCTATGCTCTTAAAGTTGTTTATAGCTATACTCTGTAGAAATACTAAGTATGCTGTGGTATCTCTTCCCAGCACCACATTAAGTGACATCACATTGGTAGCTTGAAATAGGCTTATTGTACGGAGTAATAACGTCATGGACATTAGCAAATGCTATGAATCAGTCCCCTTTCCTCCAGTTGTTAAGCATTACGGGTACACACTACCTATTTGCATTTTTAGCTGAGGGAAACTATGAAACACTATATGCAGAGGGAATGCACAGAATTTAGTGAAATAAAAAAGGCAGGCTACTATGGCAACCAAGATTATAAAGGGCTTTAAGCAAGATTTAAAAAAACAAAAACAATGGGGGCAAACATTTTCTGTGCTGTATCATATAGTTCAGTTCTGTTTAAATATTAGACCTGTAAATTAACAGACTCTAATGAATTTTTAAAAATGTATTTAGAATCTTAAATAACAAGGAATCCCAGAAATAATCTAATAACAAGTTTTCTGTTTTTCAAAGCAATATTTTTCACTCAGAGGAAATCTTTCTAGAAATCTCAATAAATAAGAGGCAAATTAATGAAAGACAAATGAAGTTAAGTTGTCCTCAGAGAACTGAATTTCACTGATTATAGAATCTTCTGAGGAATTCTAAGCCCTTGAGAACCATTTGGAGAGCATCCTCTACAAATGGTGCAGTAGCTTGCAAACCTGTATGTCTGCGAGAATCAAGTGGGAATGAGGATCTTTGGAAGTGAAGCTCCAGAATTTGAATTTCTGGATTCTGCATCTTCAACAAATTTAAGGTGTGACAATGTTATGCTTACCTTGTTTTTTTATTATTATTAAAACTGATCATGATTAAGCAATATTCTGTCAGTATAGCAAACTGGTTTCACTCTAGTTAGATTTTTAAAAGTGAAAATGAAATGACTTTTGCTAAACTCTATCCTTACTTAGACACTAAAATAAATGTAAGAGATCATGGGGAAAAGAGGAAGAGTTACATAAATTCGAGTGATAAAATTTAACAAATCTTTGAAATGAATTTTCTGCCTTGTTCTGTTTAAGGCCAAATGATTACAACTAGTGCAGTGATAACCAATGTGCCCATGTATTCTTCCTACCATGAGTCACTATGCCACTGGATAAACAAGCCATTATGTAGCAAAAGTCCACGCATGATTACTGCTAATATATTATGTAACTTTTGTATTATACAAATTTCAAGAAAAAAGAGATTTGTTGCTAAGAATCCCTGCTAACAGATAATTCCCATTTAGTAAAACAATAGTCAAGTGGCCTTAAAAAAAAATGAAGCCCTGGGCCGACTGCTCGGTGGGCTGGAGCATCATCCCATACACCAAAAGGTTGTGGGTTTGATTCCCAGTCACAGCACACACCTTGGTTGCAGGTTTGTTTCCCGGTCGGTCGGGGCTTGTATAGGAGGCATCCCCACCCTTCTCTTGCTAAAATCAATAAAAAACATATCCTCGAGTGAGGATTAGGGGGGGAAAAAGAAAAAAGAAAAATATGAAAATTACATACAGAAAGAAAAAGTCAAACCCACAAGAAAAACCCAAATCCTGAAATCTATAACCAATGATACAAGCTTAAAACTGCCAAGGAAAGAGGAAAAAGACAGTAAAATTCCTTTGAAAGACTTTATACATTTTTTAATTATAGTCATCAGGAGCTATGAAGCTTGGAATTTTCATGCTGTCAGAACTAAACTTCTAAATTTACTCCAGTGCTTCTAATTTCTACTCTAGAAGGAAAGCTAAGATAAAACTAAGAAATCAATCCATAGCAAATCATAATGTACTTCATCATCCTTTTACTCTCTCCTCAGCCAACCACCAGGGCTTACTATGTGGTAGACCCAAACCAAAGAAAGATGTTTGAAAAGAATGCTGAACTCAAAATAGAGTACATCATAAAACCAAAGGCTATAAACCCTTGAAGCACTCAAGTAACACTGCATCCTGTAGGCAGAGTTCCACACAATGGCTCATGTAGCTAAAAGATGGTGGTCCCCACAATCTACAGCAGTCCCCCATTTACCAGGTGTAATTTTTCTATTCTGATGCCATTACAAATAAGAAACTTCTGGCCACTTTTGCTCAGTGATTAGTGTCGGACTGTGGGTAGAAGGGTCTGGGTTTGATTCCTGGTCAAGGGCATGTACCTTGTTGCTAGTTCCCCAGCATGTGGGAGGCAACCAATCTATGTGTCTCTCACATCAATGTTTCTCTCTCTCTCACCCTCCCCCTTTCCCTCCTGGCTCCCAACCCTTCCTCCCTTCCACTCTTTCCAGAATTCAATGGAAAAAATATCCTTGGGTGAGGATTAAAAAATGAGAAACAAACTCATAGGTGGGGTAGGTGTTATTGATCTATTTTACAGACAATAAAGCTATAAGGCTCAGAGAGATTAAGAATCATAAAGTAAGCACCCAGCAAGTGCTGAAGCCAAAACATAATAAACACAAAGAACTTCTAATTTCAAGACCTGTGCTCGTTCCTGTATAGAAAAAACAAACTTTGTACTTCAATAATGTATAACTCACAGCACAAAGATCCCCAATATTAGTAGTTGAATGAAGTCAACATTCAGATGTTATCTGAGTAATTGTAATTGTGACCTGCCAATATACTACTGTCATATATAATAAAAGATATCTGAGACCCATCTTTTTTGATAGTGTACAAAGTCTGCAGAGAGGAATATCCACAGCTTTAATCAACATGCACATAATCTCTTATCAAATTGGCGAGGAAGCTATACATGGTGGAGTTTAGACTTACTCATATCATCTGACCTGTCCTGCCTCCTGAGTAATTCTTAACACAGAGGAGCTGTTTTCTTTATTTTGCCCCCTAAGCACAGGACCTGTTAAAACCCACATTTATCATCACTGAAGATAACGAGAATTCAGTTTAATCTAAGGCTTAAAATAAACGGTCTGAAGAAAAATCACACGCAAACCACTTCTGAAACTGTTGAGAAAATTTCTTTATTAAAATATATGCACCGACTACAAAAACAAAAATGAAAGCCACAAACATGAATTAACTGCACAGAACAGAATCCATTTTTTTAAAAATCAGAGAGAGAGAGATAGAGAGATATATATATCAGGTGCCTCCCATTATGCGCTCTAACCGGGGTTGAACCCCCAACCCAGGTATGAGCCCTGAGCGGGAATCGAACCTGTGACCTTTAGGTGTATAGGAAGATGCTCCAACAGGCCAGGGAGTGCAACTCATTACCACATGATCAAAGTGAACTTCCCTAAATTGAAGTCAGATCTGAAACTACTGTTAAGTCCTCCCACGTACATTCATACCTATGTGCAATCTAAGCTAGTCATCTACAGTCACTTCACAGATGAGTGCAACAACTCTTTACTAGACCCCACCCAATCTAAAGTGAATTTAATATTCTGCTTTCAAATCTTTTTAATTTCCTCTCCATTGCAGAAAAACAGAATCACTGATGGCACACTGTGTGTCAGGTTGTGTCTTCCAGCATTTGAGACACAACAGTGAGCTCACCAATGTTTATTAATTAAAACTAAATTTGTGATGATCTGAAAATCAAAACATTCTATTTTCATATTTCTTAAGTCACTTCCTTCATTTCATTTAATCAAATCTTATTGTAGTACCTCCAGAGTCTGCAATCAGTAAAATTTTCTCATGCTACTCCCTAGAGCTAGAACAATCTCTCTCTATATGTTAAGAACTCTTCCTTTTTCATAGGCACCCTGCATGTTACTACCTTTCATTAACGAGGTTGCAAGAAGGTTGGATCTCTTTATTGTGTAGAGCAAAAAAGCAGTAACATAAGTAAATTACCAAAAAAAACAAAACAAAACAAAAAAAAAACCCAACTGGAATATAAAAATAAAATATTGCAAAAACATTAAAAAATATTCACTATGTTCTCTTCTCTTGAGATGATCAACTGATTAAATGTTTAAGTTCACACACACACACACACACACACACACACACACACACTCTCTAGGGGCCCAGTGCACTAAATTCGTGCACTGGGGGGGAGGGGGTTGGGGGTTCCTCAGCCCAGCCTGCCCCCTCTCACATATTGGGAGCCCTCAGGGTGTGTCCTACTGACAGATTAGGCCCGCTCCCTGCTCTCCTTGCGGAGTGGGCCTAAGCTGCAGTCTGGCCTCTCTTTGTGGGAGGCAACCAGGCTAATCAGGGGAAGCCACCAGCCCCATCACCCCATTGCTGCAGCCACTGCCAGTCATCACAGCCACCAAGGTGTTTTCATCAACATGGACCTCAGTCTTTTCACCATGAAAAATGACAACTTTCTTTAGGCATTTTCAAGATGTGTCATTCATAGGATATGACATTTCTTCTTTTTTATCCTCACCTGAGGATATGTTTCCATTGATTTTTAGATAATGTGGAAAAGAAGAGAAAAACAGAGAAACATCAAAATGAGAGGAACACTTTGATTGCTTGCCTCCTGCATATGCTCTGACCTGTGCCCTGGCCAGGGAGGAGTATGCAACCTAGGTACATGCCCTTGGTCAGAATTGAACCCAGACCCTGCAGTCAGTAGGCTGAGGCATTATACACTGAGCCAAACCGACTAGGGCAGGATATGACATTTCGTAGCCCTCCAACAGTGGACCTTCATTTTTTTTTCTCCAGGAGTGTGGTGGAAAAATCCTAGATCGCCTTTTTGGATTCTTATTACCCAAGTTACTAAGAATATTACCAGAGGCATACAAGGAGCTTAGCCAGTGAGCAGTCCGAAAAGGTGTTTCCTCTGTAGTTCACTCCGATCACTGGCTCTGCCCCTGCCGCTCCAATCCCAGCTCCACCCCTGCCCAGGCCGAGGATGCAGGCCTGGGCAGGGGACCCCCAGATCCCTGTTTTGTTGGCTCCACTGGTGCCCAGACCTCTGCGATTGCAGGCTCCGCCCCTGCCCCTCCAATCGCTGGCTTTGCAAAATCCAGGCCCCTGCGATCTCTGGCCATGCCATTGCCCAGGCCTGAGGTCTCTGGCCCAGGCCTTATGCCTGGGTTGGGCACCCTCATACCCCTCTGATCTCTGGCTCCGCCCTTGCCCATGCCTGAGGCCTCTGGCAAAAGCCTGTGGCCTGGGCAGGGGATCCCCATTCCCCTCTGATTGCCTGTTCTGCCACTTGGACCCTCTGCCTCCCCCGCTACCTGCCTGGCTAACAGGCCCGACCACTTCAGTGGTGGGGCTGAGCCAGACTGGATGCCACCATCTTGTGGCCATGGGGGCGGTCATATTTGGGATGGAGTGATGCCTAATTTGCATATTACTCTTTTATTATATGGGACGTGGCTATGGGCGCTGTCTTCTTATGGCTATGGGGGTGGCCAGCTTTGTGATGGAGTGATGCCTAATTTGCATATTACTCGTTTATTAGATAGGATATATATTATTGATTTCAGAAAGGAAGAGAGAAGGAGAGAGAGATAGAAACATCATTGATCGGATTCTTGCAGCTCGTCCCCTGCTGGGAATCGAGCTGCAACCTGGGCATGTGCCCTTGACCAGAATCAAACCTGGGACCCTTCAATCCATAGGCCAATGCTCTATCCACTGAGCCAAACCAGCTAGGGCAATGTCCTAAGGGAAAAATAGAGCAAATGTGTGCCTACACCACCTAATTTAATTCTGACATCAGTAATTACAGCAACACAAAACCAGCATGCTGGCTGGTTGGCACTACCAAGCCCTCTGCCATGCATGAAGCATCACTGATTGTTTCATGAAAGGCAGTTTGGGATAACCCCACTCCCATTCTGGAGAAATAGTATAATCTCCACCAATTCTGACTTTGCTGCTTTTCTCCCTAAAAATATATAAAAGTGATTAAACAAATAGCAATTGATCTATCAATTAAAAAGAAAGGGATGTTAAAATTCCTCACCACAGGAGACAGTTTGTTAAGGAGACTTGAAGAGAAATAAAGTGCAATGTATGATCCTTGACTGAATTCTGTATTAAAAACAACAGTGCAGCTACATAAGACATTATTAGGGCAAGTTGGGCAATCTGAATATGAACTGTAGGTGTTAATAACTTATTGATGTTACATATATGTGTATATATATAACCTTAGGTGATAGCAATTTTGTGGCTATATTTAAAAAATGTCTTTGATTAGGAGACATTGTTAGTAGGACTGAAAAGTCATAATGCCTATGACTTTTCTTGTTTTGTAAAACCATTCAATTTTTAGGCCAAATTTGAACAGTCTCAATTTCTATTCAATCTAAAAAATTTAATAGTATAAAATAAACAACTAAGGAGCTCTAATTCTTTCTCCAAAGATGTATAAAGAGGATGGAAATGTGGTTCAGCATTACATAACATTGCTACCCACTCCAGAAACAAGCGCCTAGCAACAGCCAAGGGTCATCTCAGGAGAGTGCTGATTGCTCACTGGAGCATTCTAAACACAGATGCTTTTCCATCCTTATCACTTCCAGTCCCCGATAAACACATGCTGGTTACCTTGGATCCCAGTGCCACCTAATGAAAACCTTCCTCCTATGAGAATCAATAACTGCCACGCAGGGCAGCCTCCAATTGCAGGTTACATCTTGAAAAGAAGGGCAAAACAAATTTAGAAACATCATTTAAAAATACGCATTTTGTGTACAGAATACACAATAGACACCACATTGTCTTAATTACTGTAGCTTTGTAATAAATCTTGCTATCTGGTTAACTCCGCATTCTTCTTCCCCAGGGATCCTATTTCTCTTAAGATATAAAATGTGTTCTTGATATTTTTTCTGATATCACTGCCCACCTCCAAACCACAAGTTTTAGCAGCAAGGTCAAAGCATCTATCTCTAAAACAGGTTTGCATGAATGTGCCTAAAATAATATTTATGCTTAAACTCATGGATGGATCTAGCAGGAGAGCTTTCCTTAAAACAGTAATCTCAATGTTCATGAAGAGGTTTTGGTTTTCTTTAAATGTGTAATCATTCACATTTTAGATTAAATTTGAACAATCTCCAATTCTTAACCAGTCGTAAAGATTTCATAGTACAAATAAAGGCCCAGAAGCTCTAGGGGTTTTCTCAAAGATATGTAAAGGGAATGGAAATATGGTCCAGCATTACATAATGTTGCTACCATTCCAGAAAGAAAAGTGAGAAGGCCTTCCCCAGGTTTCCTAGCTATTTGCACGGGTCCTCCTGTCCTTCTTTGGTGTGAAGTCTCTTGTCCATTTTTCTTTATAGATTTCAAATGCGACCTATTTGTCACCTTCGTACGTTACAAGTATTTTCCACCGCTCTGCCTTCTTTTTCACTCTTAATGGTGTCTTTTGATGAAGAGTAGTGCTTAATTTTAGTCTGTTTCAATTTATCATTATCACTTTTCTTATTTATGGCTAACGCTTTTTTATTGTTTTCCTTATTTCAAAGTTATATATTTTTCTATGTTATCTTCTAGAAACCTTATTGTTTTATTTTTTATCTGCAATCAGACTGCAATTGGTATTTTTGTATGTGTTCTAAGTTAGGGGCTGTAATTATATAGATATATGGATGTCTAATTGACATAGGATCATTATTGTAAATAACCTTTTTTCACTGCTTTGTAGTGCTACCTTTGTCATAAAACAAACATCTACATATATATGTGACTCCTACCAGATTCTAGGCTCTTTCATTGGCTTGGCTATTCTTGTCCCAATACCACATTGTCTTAATTACTGTAGCTTTGTAATAAATCTTGCTATCTAGTTAACTCATCCCATTATTAATATCTAAGTAAGTATGTCACCCCACTGTTTTTATTCTTTGCCCTTCTGTTTCAATATTGTCTTAGTTATTCTTGGTGCTTTGCATTTCCATATATGTTTTAGAAATAACTTATCAATTTTCTTCTGTTCTGTAGTATAGGTGAACTCACCCAGTTTCATCTCTTTGGATAACCACAATCTGTCAAACAATCCTTTAAAAATAATCCAGAATCTGACAACTGCTACCAACCTCGTCCAAGTCACTGTTCATCTCTCATTAGTTTATTAAAGTCTCCAAGCTTCCAACCTTGTGCCTATACAGTTTATTTTCAATGGTAGAGAAATTTTTTAAAGTAAAATCTGATAATGTCACTCTTCTGCTCAAAACCCACCTCACTCAAGAGTGAATTCCAAAGTCCTTAACAGTGGCCTACATGTCCGACCACACTATTGCTCTGTCCTGGCCACAATAACCTCCTGTGCTGAGCAGAGCTCTGCCTTGGGGTTAGGACTTGGTTGGCTCCATTCCTGGGATGCTCTTCCCAGTTTCTTCATGGCTAAAGCTGTTACTGCATTCAAGTCTTTGCTCAAATGTCAACTTCTCACTGAGGCCTTCCTTAACTACCAGATTTAAAATTGCAAGTCACCCCCGGAACTAAAAAAAACCTCAATTCCAAATAAGATGCTTTATTTATTTATTAAATTTATTGAGGTGACATTGGCTAATAAAATTATATAGGTTTCAAAAGTGTACAATTCTATAATACGTCATCTGTATATTGCATTGTGTGCCCACCACCCCAAGTCAAATCTCCTTCCGTCACCACATATTTCACCCCCTTTATCCTTTACTACTTCCCCACCCCGCTGTTCTCTGGTAACCACCATACTGTTACCTGTTTTTATGACTGTTTATTTTTCTTGTTTGTTCATTTTGTTGCTTTCAGGTTTATATCCCAAAATGAGCGAAGTCATATGGTTCTTGGCCTTTTCTGTTTGACTTATTTCAAGATGCTTTATTTTTTAACAAAAACACAATATAATAAATATGACCCATATTAACCAAAAGCAATTTAAAAAGCAACGTTGGTTTTTTTCAAATAGCCAATTTGTCTTCCTTTGATAAAGGTAAGATAGCTATGAAGATTACTCTAACACGATAACTGACACAGAGCAGCAGGTGATAGCTTCTTCTACTGGCCATTGCTCCACTAGTTCTTTCATTTTTTATTTCTATTTTTTAATGTGTGTAGAAAGGAAAGTAAATCAAATGGTCTTTGCTTTAGTGGCATTTAACTAAATGCATACATGGACAATTGGAAAGTTTTCTCAAAATCCTAAGGTATTAGGGTATTTTTTTCTTATAGCAGTTTTTCCAAATGTTACTTTTTAAATATTTGATTTGCTCCAGCTCCATGGCTTCTATAATTGAAACTTTGCTGCCTTGAGCAGAGGCCATAGCTGGCCTAGGCAGGCAGCTTACTCCATCGCCGGGGCAAGGAAGCCTCCTGTTTGCTCTAGCTCTGTGGCTGCTGGCCGCCGTCTTGGTTGGGTTAATTTGCATATAGTCACTCTGATTGGCTGGTGGGCGTGGCTTGGGATGTAGCGGAGTGAAACAATTAGCATATTACTCTTAGATTAGATTACATAATTTAAAAATTGAACACTCCTATATTGCTTGCTAGAAATAGTATTGCAATAAATCACATGTACACATACTTGTTACTCAGGGGGAAAAAACACTTTCAGAAAATATTTCTTCTTCACTCAAATTTAAAGAGTTTAAACCTGTTAAGATTGTTTCATAAGAAATTTATTCCTTGGCACAACCAAGATGGCGGCATAAGTAAACACCTGAATTTGCTGTCGCACACAACCACATTAAAATTACAACTAAAAGACAAACGAATACCATCCAGAACCACAGGAAGGCTGGCTGAGTGGAAATGCTACAACTAGAAGGAAAGAGAAAAGCACATTGAGTCTGGTAGGAGGTGCAGAGGTGCGGTGATACAGAGGCAGGTGCGAAAGGGGCTGGCAGCTTGTTTTCTTTTTCAAACGGGAGGGAGATACAAGCTCCCAACTGCTCTGAACACCAGTTCCCGGCGAGACTCTGAGGACCCAGATTCATAGGAGGAGAAACTGGACTGTCTGACCTCGGGTTGGAACATGAGGGTGGCTTTCTCAGAGAGGTGCTTGCAGCAATCATTGTTCCTGCACGGGGCTGCGGGACACAGACCCCGGGACCTCTCCAAGGCAGAGCAGACTGGCAGCCATTGTGGTTTGCTCTGACCTAGTGATTCCCTGAGACCCCACCCACCCAATATACAACCCCACCCAAGCTGTGCCCAGGGGCTTTTGCATATGAAATGGCCTGGCCTTTCTCCACGTAAAAACCTGAGCAGACTCAGTGAGCACCAAAGTCCCACTGAAGCAAGTCCTGCCCCATAAGGGTGTCTCCAGCACAGAAGTTCTCCCACTGTAGATACAACTGGTCCTCACAGCCAATTGGCCTGGAGGTCATTTCCACCCAGTGATACCAACAGCATTCAAGGCTTAACTACAACAAGACTGTGCACACAAAGGGGTGTACCAAGAGTGTCCACCTCAGGTAATTAGGGAGGCTGAGCCACTGGGCCCTATAGGACACTTCGCACACGAGCCACTCTATCAACACAGGGAAGCAGGGAAATGTGGAGACAAAAAAAACAGGTCACAAATGAAAGAAATGGAGGAAAGCAAACTACTGGATAGAGATAGAGTTCAAAACCACGGTTATAGGTTACTCAAGAATCTTCTAGAAACCTCCCAGAAATATAGTGAGAACCTCAAGGATATGAAAAAGGACCAATTAGAAATTAAGCATACACTGACTGAAATAAAGAATAATATACAGAGATCCAGCAGCAGACTAGAAGATCCCAGGAATCAAGTCAAAGATTTGAAATATGAAGAAGCAAAAAACACCCAATTGGAAAAGCAAAAGGAAAAAAGAATACAAAAATATGATGATAGTGCAAGGAGACTCTAGGACAACTTCAAGCATACCAACATCCGAATTATAGGAGTGCCAGAAGAAGAGAAAGAGCAAGATATTGAAAACCTATTTGAAGAAATAATGACAGAAAACTTCCCCTACCTGGTGAAATAAATACTTACAGGTCCAGGAAGCGCAGAGAATTCCAAACAAAAAAAATTCAAGGAGGGCCATACCAAGACATATCATAATTAAAATGCCAAGAGCAAAAGACAAAGAGAGAATCTTAAAAGTAGCAAGAGAAAAGCAGTCAGTTACCTACAAGGGGGAACCCATACGACTGTCAGCTGATTTCTCAACAGAAACTTTGCAGGCCAGACGGGAGTGGCAAGAAATATTCAAAGTGATGAATAGCCAAGATTACTCTACCCAGCAAAGCTATCATTTAGAATTGAAGGTCAGATAAAGAGCTTCACAGATAAGAAAAAGCTAAAGGAGTTCATCACCGCAAAACCAATGTATGAAATTCTGAAGGGTATTCTTTAAGAAGAGGAAGAATTAGAAAAAGGTAAAGATAAAAATTATGAACAAAGTGACAACAAATACATATCTATCAACAAGTGAATCTAAAAATCAAGTGAATAAAAAATCTGATGAACAGAATAAACTGCTGAATAGAATAGAATCAGGGGCATAGAAAGGGAGTGGACTGACAATTTTTGGAGGGAAGGGATTGTGGGGGATTCGGGAAGAGACTGGACAAAAATAGAACACCTATGGACAAGGGCAGTGGTGGGGGTAAAGGCAGGGGGTGGGGTGGAAACTGGGTGGAGGGGAGCTATGGGGGAAAAAAGAGCAACAACTGAAGTAATCTGAACAATAAAGATTTATAAAAAAAATTTACTCTTTAATAATCCAATCAATTTTTTCCCCAATCAACCTTTTTTAATAAGCTATATGTTAGCTACTTTTTCCAGTATGAGTCATGATCATCTAAGAATTGACAAATTTCCTATTTTCTTCTTCTCTTACAATCATTTTTACTTTCTTATTGACCAAATAGAGGCAACTTAATCAAATCTTCCTAGAACTTGAATCTGTTTATGAGAAAGAGGAAGAAAAAAACTGTCATAAGTTAAATATTTAAAGATGATATCTGCAGATTTTGTTATTCTACCACCAATTTAAGACTTTAGCTCTATCACTGGAAAAAAAAATTAATGCACCAGAATACTTATAATGCACAAAATAGCTTTAAAATAATTCCAAACAATAGAAGCTTGTCATGTGATGATAACACTAGAATGGTTAAAGAAAGGCAAGGTCCTTTTTCATGTATAATAAAATCGTGAGATATCATAAAAAGTTTTTTCTTAACCACTAAGTTTTGGGGTGGTTTGTAAATTCAGCAGCAGATAACTGAAAGCAACAAAAACAAAAACAAAAACTGCAGGTGGCTTTGGTGGCAGTGAGAACAGTCTCCTGGGGACATGGAAGTCAGGGAGGAATGGATACTGCCTGATGGCTGGGGAGCACTGCTGGGCTTAATAAAGCATCAATGGCACAAGGAAGAGGACTGCAGGGCTGCATGCAGTGACTGACTACATGTGTGGCATCCTGTAGCCTTGAATGGACCCAGAGAAGGAAGTGAGGAGCTGAGGTCTCACCTAAGTTAGTCAGGGTTAGTAATCTATTAGATTCACAAACTTTTAGAGTGACCTTATTTAAGTTAAAGACCACAAGCCGGTGTCTAGAGAATATTAACATATGAAACAGAACAAAAATAAAATTTCACAAGTCTGTTTGACTTCATCTTTCATTTCATTATAATTCTAATCCTATTTTTTAAGGAAAGGGATGCAGCTCTGAAATACTTTTTAGTGCCTTGCTATAATGCAAATGGACTGACTGTTTTAAGGAACAAGGACTTATAACTGATTTCTGTATAGGCCATAAAGGACATTCACATAGAATATCACATCTGTGCCTCTTAGCACCCTCTGCGAGTTCAGAGCAGAACTATCTCCAGTTTAGGGAGGAAGTCAGGTCATATAACTACTGAATAGTGACACCACTTGCACTCAAAAAGGTAACTTTGCAAGGTACATTTTATGAAACTCTAAAGTTTTTATCCTATCTAATAAAAGAGTAATATGCAAATTGACCACCACTCCAAGCCACGCCCCCAGCCAATCAGAGTGGCTATATGCAAATTAACCCAGCCAAGATGGGGGCTGGCAGCCACGGAGCTGAAGCGAACAGGAGGCTTTTATTGCCTGCCTAGGTCTCTGCTCAAGGTAACAAAGTTTCAATTATAGAAGATAAATAAATCCCAGAAACCTGATTCCAGCCAGCCTTGCTGGGACATTGGGTCAGTGGCAGCTGTGGGCAGCCTGAAAGCCTGAAAACGGCCCTCAGCCCCTCGCCCAGGCTGGCCAGGCATGCCAGCAGGTGGACATTCCTTGAGGGGTCCTAGACTGAGAGAGGGCACAGGCCGGGCTGAGGACCCCCCCGAGTGCACAAATTTTTGTGCACCAGGCCCCTAGTATATAAATAATCAGGCATAAAAATGCTGATGTTTTTATTTTATGCACAAAAACTGAAATAAATGTTAACCCACAAAGTTGTAACTTCATAAAAATAATTTCAAAGCTGGATAAGGAAGGAACTGAGCGCTGTTTTCATGCTGATGACACAGGTGCAGTGCCATTTTAACTGGGAAAAAGAAATATCATCTTTTGTTGAGAACTCTTTATTGTGAGATCTTGAAGAACTTAAACTTCATGTAAAATGCTATCAGTTTAACTTTAAATAACAAACTAAAGACTCAATTCTCTTCGAAGTATAACTGGAGAGTATATTAGCTTTAACAATACTTCTCGGTATAGAATAAATGTTAGGATAAAGACCATTGATTTCTGTTATGTAAAGTATTTATTAGCTATATACTCTAATAAATACAGCTTACACTTTGTGTTTGTTCTAATATAGTGTACAAGGAAATTTTGCTTCGCACAATGTCTCACTTTCATCTAAGTTTAAGAACAATGAATCCTACTTAGTAAGCAAACCTCAGGGTTCTAGAGCAAATCTAGAATTATTTGAACCACCGGAAAAGAGGCAATCACAGGTTCCCCCAGGTCATAAGGTCACACATATTTGCTAGTATTTCAGTTTGTTTTGTGCACGCAGTAGCTATTCTAAGACCAGTGCTTAAAAGATTTCAGTCATGATTGGTATTAAGAGTTGAAACTATAGCCCTGGCCAGGGTGTTGGCCCTCAGACTGAATGGTTGCAAGTTTGATTCCTGTCAAGGGCACATGCCTAGATTGCAGGCTCCATCCTGGCCCATCAGAGCACTTGCTGGAGGCAGCCAACCAATCGACATGTCTCTCTCACATGATATTTCTCTCTGTCAATATCCTCCCTTCATTCTCTTTAAGGATCAATAGAGAAAATATCCTTAAGTGAGAATTAAAAAAACACCCCCCCAAAACAAAAAACAATCTGTCTAGTTGTTTAAAATAAATGGTTTTAGTATAAATTATATTTATTATGGAAACATTATCAAACTAGCAGATCCACTGACCAGAAATAATTAGTAATAACATTTGATGATCCAAATATATCATTCTATATTATTAATAGGGAATGAGATTGACACAAAAAGTATATAAAAATGAGATTATAAAATATATGAAATCTGTATATAAAAAAGGCTGATATGCTAAGTGTCCAACCGTCCAACTGGTCACTATGATGCTACAGTGACTGGGCAGCGGTGGTTCTTGGGTGACACACCCAGAGACCAGAAAGGAGGGAACCTGATTCCTTGCAGGGGCCACGCGATTCCACCTTCGGCCGTGGGTTATGTTGTTGCTGGGGCACTGTCGGCCCTGAATCTGGTTTACTGCACACTTGCATTTGCGTTCCACACTGTACAACAGCAACTTTGAAGAGTGCTCTCTTGCACTCAGGGACCCCTTCAAGGGATGTCGGAGAGCCAGTTTTGGCCCAATCACCCGCAGGCCAGGCTAAGGAAGCCCATCTGCCGGAGGGATCCCGCTCACTGTGCAGATGCCGGAAGGCTCCTTGGGAGGTTGGCTCCCGGGCATGTCCAGCCCATCTCACCCAGTCCTGCCCCACTGGCCATCTTCTAATTAATTTCCTTTCAATGTGCATGAATCCATGCACTGGGTCACTAGTTTAAAATAAAAAACCTGTATTATATTTTATTCAATTTAACAGATAAATAAAACTCAAGGAATAAATAAAATTTTACTTAAACGGTAGAAATGTCAAGGCCTAAATGAATCCTTTAATTTTAAGAAAAGAATTATGAAAAGGCTTGTGTTTCAACTCTAAACTACATGTCTTTTTACTAATAAAGATAAAATTTGCTCTGATGCTTCCTCCCTTCCCCTACCGGATTTTCATTAACTATAATTTTTTAATCAAGATGTATAACGCATTCTAAAATACAATATTAATACTATGGAAACTTTTAAAGGCATAGAATGACTGATGAATTCAACGAAAAATAAACATAAAACCCTATACTGACAAGTTTTACATATAATCTTTTTAAGGCAGCATAAATGCCTATTGCTGCAAATGTGCTATTCAGCCAACCTGAAAAATGCAGTATTTTGCTGTTTGCTTGACTGCATTCACGTGCTAGTTGGGAATATGAAATGCACTTCCAAGTTGAATTTCATGAAGTACTACGGAGTATGTTGTAATAAAATCCAGACATTCCTTCCACTACATTCCTTTCCTCTAATATATCTGTTGTAATTCAATCTAAAAAGACCAACCAAGTTTTCTGGAAAGACTACTTCTTTATAGGTCAATCATGTTGCTCATTCCTATGCTTCATATATTTTCTAAGTACTCAAATGTCCTTGTTTTAATATCATCAAATCACTGAAAACCAAACTAAGGATATTTTACATTTTTTGTTTCCTTGTTTTAAAATGGTAACAATATCTGGCCGCTCAATTCTGTGATATTTTTGTGACACTATTTCTCAAAAAAAAAAAAAAGAATCATCACCACGTTTTCTACTGTGTAATCTCTAGTGTAATGGTTTAAACCCCTTCTAATCACCTGGGGACCTTTAAAAATAAGGATGTCCAGGCCCCACCTCAGATTAATTAAGCCAGAATCTTTGGGAATGGGGTCTGAGAAAGGTGTTCTAAAAGCATTTAAATGCAGTAGAGTGCTTTATGAATGCTTAATTCTAAGTAAGACTCCGAAGCATCTCCGAAATGGATACTCTTAATTTATCATGTGTTCAGTTGTAGTAAAACAACAGTACTAAGACTTTTAAGAGATGAAAATTACCACATAATCAACTATATTTCTCAAATTAAACAGCAGTAATGATTTGCCACATTAGTACAGCTATACAGAACTGCTTTTCTGGTTCAAAGGTCTAATTTTAAAGTACCCCATCATATAAAATTACTTCATAATGGGTGAATAAGGTTAGGATATTTTGTCTATATATTGGGAAGTTTTAGGATTAGTTGGAGGGATTAAAGGTTAGCAAAACATAAGACTCTGACAAAACAATAATAAAATCTCTGAAATATTAATGTTTATTGCATGTGATATTATATTTAAGATTTTTTCTTGAACAATTGGTGTTTATTGCATGTAACATTATTATATTTAAGATAGTTTTTCTTGAAATGTTAATATATAAAAAAAGAAAAACATCTCTATAGTTAGAACTGGAAATCTAGCTAATGTCTCACAATCATGGTCTGAGGCACTGCAAGGCTCTGAATGTCCATCTCTACTGACTAAGGAATGACAAAGGAGCAGGGAACAGCCTACACAAGCCAAATCAATCCTGGCCATCAGTGGGTGACAGATGTCTTAGCCAGATCACCCCACAGCAATGCTGACCACATGGAAAACACAAAACTCTCTATTTTCCATTTTCCTCCTCTTACATAAATGATGCTCAGCATGCATAAGGAATCAGAGCTACCCATTAGCATAACTGTCACTATTAGACATCTCCCACTGTAGGTTCAAACCCACCCCAGGTTCTAGAACTAATGTCATCTCCTATGCAACAGTGGGGAATTGCTTTGAAATACATAACCTAAAAGTTAAATTATTCTTATCTGGGCATTTGGGAATTTCAAGCAATGTAATATTTTTCATCAGCTAAACTACAAAATGGACAACAACATCATTTAAGAATACAAAGCAGACATTAAGACTCAACATTGCTACCCTGACTCAAACCAACATCAGTTCTCAGACAGATTCAGCTGCCTCCTAAATGGTCTCTCTACTTCCACCCTTGTCCCACTAGTCTGTTTTCATAGCAACCAGGTCTGTCTTAACTTGGAAGTAGCCACAGTGAAGGCACATTAATTTATACAGTTTCTAAGTCACTGAGTTTTTTTATAGCAATATCCCACATACCAAGTGGATAGAGAAAACTATCATTATCTGAAAACAACTAGGGAAAGAAAAAGAGAGAGAAAGCTTAAGTGCCATCTAAGTAGCTACTTCTAAAACCTCAAAAAAATCCTTTGGGTAAATAAGAAACTGGACATTCTTCATTGGACTCATACCAGCTTTGAGACAAGCCAGCTTGGTGATTTCACCCAGGTTCTGGCCGTCTGTTCACAGTCTCTTCATGACAGGTGCAGCCCCTTGCCTCCCTCCATCTGGGGCCTGGCTAAGCACTAAACCTGGCCTCTACAACAGCAAGAAGCATATGGGCTCGGGCTGGGGCAGCATCTCCTTTCTGCTGCTATCTGCTCCCTGTTGTCTTAGCTTGTCCCTGGTGTTACTGTAGGTATCTTGGTCTTCACTCACTGCAAATGTTAAGCATCTTTTAAATGTAAAAGTTGACATAATTATGACACATAATTCTAAATTATGAAGCATAATGAAGTGAATCAGGCATCCAACTTCAAAGTAGAATAGCACCAATACCATTATTCTAGAACCCTTTCCCACTGCCTCAGAGATAACCCCTATTGTAAAATTTGTGTGCATCCTTCTCTTTTCTTTCTTGAAAAGTAGATTTTCCTTATGTGTATATATCTCTAAATTACATAATGCTTTGTTTTACCTATGCTGAGGTCTTTAAAATGGTATCATATGAAATGCAATCATATTTTGCTTGTTTGCTTGTGTTTTTTTTAAAACAAAAACCAAAAATCACCACCAACAAATAAACACTATACATTCCAGCCAGTGGTTGAACGCCCACCCCTAAATGAGGTTGCTGGCTCAATCCTCAGTGGGGACATGCAGGAGGCAACAGATTGACGATTCTCTTTCATCATTGATGCGTCTTTCTTTTTTTAAAAATATTTTTTTATTGATTTCAGAGAAGAAGGGAGAGGGTGACAAAAATAGAAACATCAGTGATGAGAATCATTGACTGGCTACCTCCTGCATGCCCTTCACTGGTGATTGAGTCCGCAACCTGGGCATATGCCTTAACTGGGAATGGAACTGTGACCTCCTGGTTAATGGGTTAATGTTCATCCATTGAACTATGCTGGCTGGGCAACATTAATGTTTCTAACACTCTCTCTCCCTCTCCCTTCCTCTCTCTGAAGTCAATATAAACATATATTTTTTAAAAAAACCCACAACAATTGCCCTAACTGGTTTGGCTCAGTGGATAGAGCTTCGACCTGCAGACTGAAGGGTCCCAGGTTCAATTCTGGTCAAGGGCAAATGCCTGGATTGTGGGCTCAGTCCCCAATGGGGGGTGAGTGGGAGGTAGTAGCCAATCAATGATTCTCATCGATTATTCTCTCTCTCTCTGAAATCAATAAAAATATATACTTAAAAAAACAAATTTCCTATCATTCATTCATGCTAATGCTTGTGTTATTTCATTCAGTTTTACTATATTGTGTAAATATACCAACATTTATTTACCTGTTCTCTACTCCTTATGAATTAATATTCTCGGTAGATTTTTTGCTTTAAGAACTTTACTGGTGCATGTGCCTAATTCTACCTAGTTGTGAAACTACTGGGTTATTGGGTATGTGAATGATGAACATCTACAAGTTAGGGCTGAACTGTTCTCTAAAGTAGTTACAGTCTCTTACTCTACTATAGGAATTTTTCTTTTAAAAGATGCTGTTGTTCTACCCATCTTTGTCAACACATGGTATTTTCAGACTTTTTAACTTTTGCAATCTAGAAGGTGTGACACAGAATTTCCATGTAGTCTTAATTTACACTTCCCTGAAAACTATTAAGTTTTATGTACCTTTTCCTATGCCGTTTGCAATGGTTTCCTCTTTTAAGATATGCCAGGTCCACTGGTTCATTTTTCTTTAGAGTGTCTATTTTTCAAAACTAAGTAAACTGAGTTTAAAGTATTGCTTTTATCTCCTGACTACCATACTTTGTTAGTTATGTATGTCACCAAACTGTCTGCATTTGTTTTTACCATCATTGGGCCACAGTTCTAGTGCTGGCTTTCTTGATAAACCTCCCCCCTGCCCCCCCCCCCCCCCCCCCCAGTCTCCAAACTATTGAGGAATACAGAAAAATAGCAATATGAGTTTCTAAAGCGTAAAGCATAATATGCTAATTAGATTGAACCTTCCAGATGAAGCTGGGGCTGCGAGGGAAACCCAGGTCCAGGATGCCAGTGGGAAGCCAGTGTCAGCAGCTGGTGGAAGGAAGGCCTATTCTTGCATGAATTTCGTGCAAGGGGGCTCTAGTTTAAAATAATTGAGTATTTTCATATAGATTGGCAAAGATAAAATTATTGTCAGGGATGGTGAATGTAGTAGAAATGGATATTTAACTACCACTGTTGAGAATGTAAACTGAATCCTGATGGGATGGTGATATCTGAGTTTATACATTTGACAAACATTTGACAAAACTCACTGAAATTATTATATGTAAACTCTATCACTAAAACTGATTTAAAATATAAAAAATAAGTATAAATTTATAACACAGGGTTATAACATATGGGTTGAGGTCTGGTTCTAGAGCTAGACTGACACGTAGGTCTGCCATGTAGTAAGCTATGTGACTACCTTGGCTGGGCAAGTTGTTTCACACCTCTAAGCTTTGCGTTTCCCAATGGCAAATGGGGATAACAGCAGAATCTATATTATTGGGACTCTTGTAAGATATGAACAAATTGGTTTAAAAGTGCTTAGAATAATGCTTATTACAAAATAAACATCAGATATACGATAGGCTACATTTATCAATCATTTCCTATATGATTTATTATAGGGCCTGAAAAATTCTCTACCAAATCATAATCATAATGATATTCTCCTATATTTCCTTTTAAATTTAAATGTTTTAGTTTTCACATTTACGTAGGTAATCTGCTTATCATTACTTTTGAGTTTGTTGTAAAGTAAGGATGTAATTTTATTCTTTTTTTTTCTGAGAGAGCACCAAGTTTCACAACACTATTAAATTATCCATCCTTTTCTACTGGTTTTGAATACCACTTCTGTCATAGCAGATTTCCATATATAACTACATTAGTTTCTGGATTCTTTTTAAAAAAAAATATTTGATAGGTTCTATTAAGTCTATTGTTAAGCACTGCACTAATACCATTACATTGGTTAATTACAACATTATAATAAATCTTAATATGTAAATCTTCCTTCCTTGTTGTTTGCCACTGTCTTATTGATTCCTGAGCTTTTGCTTTTTCCTATGAACTACAGATAATATCAGGTTCCTTAAAAGCAAAACAACATGCCCTAACCGGTTTGGCTCAGTGGATAGAGCATCGGCCTGCGGACTGAAGGGTCCCAGGTTCGATTCTGGTCAAGGGCATGTACCTTGGTTGCGGGCACATCCCCAGTAGGAGGTGTGCAGGAGGCAGATGATCAATGTTTCTCTCTCATTGATGTTTCTAGCTCTCTATCCCTCTCCCTCTCTGTGAAAAATCAATAAAATATATTAAAAAAAAAAGAAAAAAACAAAAACAACAAAAAATCTTTTGGGAATTTCAGTGAATCAATAAATCTATTTTGAGGAAAATGATAATCATAAACTAATATTAACCCATTAATATAAGCTATGCATTTATTAAGATCTTTTATCTTTCAATCATTACTTATACCTTTCTTTATACTGTAGTTTTCATTCCCAGTATTACAGTCTGTCTCTTAACAGAAGAATATAATCTGTTTACATTTATTGTCATGACTGACATATATGAACCCATTTCTACCATTTTTTTGGTCCATATGTCCCTCACCTACTGCCCCCTTTATTTTAGTCTTTTATACCCCTTTGACCTCCTTTTTTCTCTATTGGTTTGAAACTACAGATTATACTTACAACATTTTAAGTTATTGTATCTCTGTACATGACACACCATATCATTCTTTCTCCACCTTTATTGAAAGTAAAGGGAAAGAAGAGTAAAACTAGACAAAGAAGCGAAGAAAGTATAAAAGAGAGGACAAGAGACAGGGATGACAAACTTTGAAGTGGAGCAGAAACGAATTCTTCAAAAGGAGAAATGGAATGTTTTCATTCTTAACATAGTTCCTCCTATCACATACTTAATGCGCATCTAGGCCGTGTTATTTTTAGTTAACAGGTTATTTAACTTTCAGCATTTCCCTTCCATTTCTTAGTCACTCAAGGTAATCAGGGCATCTTTTTATACCTATCACTCTTAAAATGGGTTACTGCTTATGTTTTACTGACCTTAGTTATAGTGAGATTGGTTGAAAACAGGGCCACAGGCACAGAGCAGCGGAGAACCAATCATGGCAATAATGATACCCATTAGGCAAATACCGCCAACCTTGTTTTCTTCTATTCCCATATCTGCGCTTTCTTTAAGTTAACACTCAGGAATGTCTACTGCTCACTGTTCCTGTGGGCCTCAAATGTTAAACAAGGAAAGGAAGCCAGTTTATCCTCTTTACAGTATTGGTTTTGGTGAAAGTGCATTACAAATGTTAAGAGCCCTAAAGATTAGTTTGATGATGAAAGAGTGTCACATTAGCAGAACTTTTAGAATGTAATCTATTCAGTGCTTATATATTCATGCTGTGTTTTTTTTTATAAAATGCCAAATAATGTCATTTATTAATTATTGCTGATATTTTCATAATATAAGGTTAATATATTCACTTACCTAAATATCTGCTTTATTTAATACAAAATACTTCACAGTAACTTATCTATGATTCTCCATAGGAAGCATACAAACAATAACAGTCAAGATCTTCAACTAGGGCTCGACTCTTCTTTTCATGCCTCCAGGGATAGAGAACATACTGCTCTCATGAGGTTTACTGTCAGTCTCATTGTTGAACAACTCTAGGTGTTAGAAAGTTTCCCCATACTTATTGAATAAAATCATCTTCCCTATAACATTTACCTACTTTTCCAGCCTTGCATTTCACAATAAGAGAAAAATCAGTACTCCCCTTCCCATATAACAATTCAAATTATATGAAGACTAGAGGCCGGGTGCACAAAAATTTGTGCACTTGGGGGAGGAGGGGTCCCTCAGCCTGGCCTGTGCCCTTTAGCAACCTGGGACCCCTTGGGAGATGTCCATCTGCTGGCTTAGGCCCGTTCCTAGGGGGATTGGGCCTAAGCTGGCAGTCAGACATCCCTCTGGCAGCTTGGGGACCCTCGGGGGATGTCCACTTGCCAGCGGGGAGCAGGCCTAAGTTGCAGTTGAACATCCTTAGCACTGCTGAGGAGGCGGGAGAGGCTCCCGCCACCACTGCTGTGCTGGCACCTGGCAGCCTGGCTTGTGGCTGAGCAGAGCTCCTCCTGTGGGAGTGCACTGACCACCAGGGAGCAGCTCCTGCATTGAGCGTCTGCCCCCTGGTGGTCAGTGTGTGTCATAGTGACCAGTCATTCCCAGTCCTTCTGCTGTTAGGGTCAATTTGCATATTACCCTTTTATTATATAGGATAGAGGTCTGGTGCATGGGTGGGGGCTGGCTGGTTTGCCCTGAAGGATGTCCCAGATCAGGGTGGGGGTCCTGTTGAGGTGCCTGGCCAGCCTGGGTGAGTGGCTGATGGCTGTTTACAGACTGGCCACAGCCCCTTCAGGGAGGGGGTCCCTGCTAGGGTACCTGGCCAGGCTGGGTGAGTGGCTGTTTGCATCAAGGCTGGCTGGAAGTTGGTATCTGAGATTTATTTAACTTCTAAAGTTAAAACTTTGTTGCTTTAACTGGAGCCCAGGTCGGGTTGCCCCTGACAACCCAGGCTCCCAGCGCTTCCTTGAGCCCAAGGCTGGAAGCAAGTATCTCAGGTTTATTTATCTTCTATAATTTAAATTTTGTTGCCTTGAGCAGAGGCCACAGCTGGCCTAGGCAGACAGGAACCTTAGCTTCCTTCATCGCCGGGACAAGCCTCCTGCTTGTTCCAGCTCTATGGCTGCCAGCCGTCATCTTGGCTGGGTTAATTTGCATATAGTCGCTCTGATTGGTTGGTGCTTGGCGCTTGGCTGGTGGGCGTGGCTTAGGTGTAGTGGAGTGACAGCAATTTGCATATTACTCTTTTATTAGATTAGATAGCTCTTTTGTTAGCCTTTTTTCTCGTTTTCTAATTCAATTCCTAAAACTATCCCTTGGAACCCACTGGTTTTCCTCAGATACATAAAAGAGATGGTTATGTGTTGAATTGTGTTTGCCCAAAAAGGTATGTTGGGGGTGGGGTTTGAGAAGAGGAGATATGCTAAAACGGTAACCCCCACTTACTTCAAAATGTGATCTTATTTGGAGACAGGGTCTTTACAGAAGTAATCCAGTTAAAATGAGGTAACTGGGGTTGGCCCTAATCCAATATAACTTGTAGCCTTATAAAAGTCGGAAATTTGGACACAGACATACAGAAAGGGAGTCTTCCATGTGCAAGATGAAGGCAGAGATTAGGATGATGCATCTACAAGCCAAGGAATGCACAAATGGCCAGCAAACCACCAGAAGCTAGCAGAGACATGAACATGTTCTCCTCCCTCAAAAGGAATCCTATCTACACTTTCATCTTGCACTTTTAGCCTCCAGAACTGTGAGATAATACATTTCTGCTGCTTAAGCCACCCAGTTTGTTATACCAGCAAACGAATACATTTCCCAGAAATATGACATGATAAAAGGCTAAGGAAATTTTCCACAGCAGAATGTTTGGTTTTATTTACAGGTGAGAATAATTCTTTTCTAAAATGTACACATCAAAACTTGAAAATATTAATGCTCTTAGCAATAATATAATTTGAATACATCCTGAAATTACGTTTTGAATTACTGGCCAGTACAAACATATCATGTTTAGATTTTTCCTAGGAGTTTCACTTTCATGATTTCCTTGGTAGCTCTGCTTTTGTTGAGTTGATGACACTGTTAATAATAGCAAGGAAAGCAATACACTGGTAGGTAACCTTTGGGTATGCATTCAAATTCAAGCATCCTAACAAACTTCTAGGACCAGAAAATTTTAACTTGTAAACCACATTTCATTAGTAAATTTAGAAAATAAGGAATATAGGTGCTGATGTGCAGATATATGGTTATAAAAATTGTTTTCAAAGTGTACGGTATCAACAATTTTCATCAATTTCGGGAAATTCTCTGTAATATTGACAGAAATTGAAATAGTAAAAAAAAATTATGACAGATTGATCAGAAACATTCATACAGAAAATTCTTAAGTGAGAGATATCCCAAGACACTCATGAGTTCCCAAATATCATTATGGCCTAAAAGTTCTCCCATAGAGTATACAGAAGCAGCAAACAGTAAACAACTAAGTCATTTTCAGATGGGGATGCCAAGGCGATCACTGCAGTATAACTTTCTGCAATGATGGAAATGTTTCATTTCTGTGCTGTCCAATAAGGTAACCACTAAACTTGCATGGCTATTGAACACTTGAACTGTGGCTAGTTTGATTGAGGAAGTTAATTTTAAATTTACTTAATTTACATTTAAATAGCCACATGCAAGTGGTGGTTACATATTGAGCAGCACAGATTCAGGCTCATTTCTCCCATATATATTTTTAATCCCTTTTTACTTAGCACAGTGGTTCTCAACCAGTGGCAATTCTGCACACTAGGTGACATATGGCAGTATCTGGAGACATTTTTGGCTGTTATAACAGCGGATGGGGGAGGGGCGCTGCTGGCATCTTTGGAATAGGGGACAGGGATGCTGCTAAACATCTTACAATGCACAGGACA
>PVJC01008880.1:0-19866 GCA_004026665.1 Murina feae | reverse complement strand
GGGGTGCATGTGGGAAGGATGTGTCTCTCTCACAAAGATGTTTCCCCTCCCTCCCTTCCACTCTCTAAAGATCAATGGAAAAATATCCTTGGATGAAGATTAACCAAAACAAACAAACAAAAAACACCACCACCACCACCACCACCACCACCACCACCACCACCACCACCACCGTGCGCACACACACACACACACACACACACACACAAAACCTTGACATATTTAAAGGATCTTCAAATAAAATTAAAGATACTTTGAATACCATTATGAATGGCTGTATAATATTCTAACATTAGCTAGGCTGCTCTTTATTTAAAATAATCTTCAGCCACTTTTCAATAATTCCATCCCTACTGCTACTGTTTTCTCTGTCCACAGTATCTTAGTGAATGTGACATCTGTCCTGATTGTCAGTCATAGTGGCTGTTGTAAAGTTAACATGATTGATGGGTAAGCTTATTTCAGTAATAGGTATACTTAAACCCTTAACAGACAGTTTTGTAAACATAAAGACATTTCTAACAGAATAATTTGTACCTTTAACCTCTCATTTAACCTAAAAAAATGTATGAAAGGGAAAGTTAATGCAAATGTATAATCAATGACATAATGGCTCTGGCCTGGTAGCTTGGTTGGTTTGAGCATTGTCCCTACACAAGTTTTGGGTTCGATATCGGATCAGGACACATACAACAATTAACCAATAAATGCAGAAATAAGGAACAACACATCAATGTTTCTCTCCCCAACCCTTCCTCTATCTTCAAAATCAATAAAAAACACAGACCCAGCAGTAATCTTTTTCCATGTGACAATCAGAACAGTCATATCATAATTATTTTAAGATACTGAAATTAGCCATTTATGACATTACTGTAACATACCATTTTTTGACCATTTAAATCTATACTGAAAGTAGACAATATAAATATCACAATCCTAAAAGGGTTGAAAAATCCAGTAGAAAAAGAAATAGTTAATATAGCAGCAGTAACAAGAAGTGGACAAAAGCCAATTATTTCTGAAAAGGCTAATAAAGAAATCTTGTTGGAAGTTTTGGCCTATGCAATGGAAACAAGACCCAATAGTTTAGGATGTGTCTTCTATCTTAATGAAGGAAGACAGAAAAGATGAACTCTTATTGCTCATTCACAATAAGTTATATTTTTAAGATTTTAACTTTTTCAGTTTCCTTGAAAACATCATTTCTGTCTACCTTATTTATCACTATCTAAGAGCCATTTCAGTAAGTACACTATTCTTAGATACAGCTCATGAACATTTAAGCTATTCCCATAATGGATCTCATCAAAACTGGTAAACAAAGATAAAATCTACCTTAACCTAACTGAAATATATTTTAGCCATCATTGAACTCTTACAACCATTTAAAAATACTGAAAGCACATATAAAAGAAGAACTATATCACTTATAAATTGTGACTGTCCTCAAACTTCCACTAGGATTTAAAAATAAAATGTTTTTAATTCCATCATAATCTTAACTAACACACACAAAGGGTAGAAGCAGGATGCTATTATAACAACACATTTAAGAGATGATGTTGGCTTGGACTAAGGTAATGTAAGTAAAGGTGGTGAGAAGTGGGTGGATCCTGGGTATATTTTGAAGGTAGAGTCAACAAGATTTGCTGTAGGATTCAGTGTAGGGAACGAGAGAAAAGGAGGAATAGGGATAATTCCAAGGTTTTAGGCCTGAGCTATTTGGAAGGGCTCAGTTGTAATTAATTGAGCTGAGGCAGGCTGCCGAGGGAGCCAGATGGGGAAGGAAATTCAGGAGCTCAGTTTTAGATAACGTTAAGTTCAAGATGACTTGTCAAACATTTCCAAATGGAATTAAGTAGTCAGTTGAAAATATATATGATCATGAATTCAGCAGAGAGGTCTGGATTGAAGATGTAAATTAGTGAGCATCCTTACATGAATGTAGATAGAAAAGACAAAAAGATGTAAGAACTGAGCCCTGGACACATCAACTTAAAGAAGTTAGGGCATGTAGGGGGAATGTGGCAAGGGAGACTTAAGAAGGGAGTAGCTAGTGAGTTATGAAGAAAAAAGAAAGCAAGAGAAAGTACTTCAAGGAGAGAGTGAGCAACTAACTGTCTCAGAAGCTAAGTCACATGAGGACCAAACCATTTGGCCATGTGGGGGTCACTGCTGACCTAGAGCAAGGCAATTTCAATCAAGTGATCGGTGGCAAAGCCTAAATGATATGGGTTCAGAGTGACCCCAAAAAAGAGGATGTGGAGAAAGGATGTGCTGTTCGTTTGTGGAGTTGTTTTTTTTTCTTTTTTTAAAGAAAACATATTTTATTGATTCTTAACAGGGAGGAAGGGTTAGAAACATCCATGAGAGAGAGACATCAATCAGCTGCCTCCTGCACACTCCCCGCTGGGGATGTGCCCGCAACCAAGGCACACACCCCTGAAAGGAATGGAACCTGGGACCCTTCATTCAGTCCACAGGCCGATGCCCTATCCACTGAGCCAAACCGGTTAGGGCCGTTTGTGGAGGGTTTGCTTTAAAGAATGAGAGAGATATGGTAATGAGATGAAAAGTATAACAGAATGAGTTTTTGTTGCTGTTTTAAGATGGGAGAAATAATAGCATGTTTGAATGCTGACAAGAGTGATCTGGTAGAGGGAAAACAGATGATGCTGGAAAGATGGGGGGAAATTGCTGGAGTATGGTTTTCAAGGTATGTAATTTAGACTCTAAAGGCACCCATTAAATATAATTGAAAAGAATCAATTAAAGAAAGAGGACTGATGTTTTACTAGTACTGACAGATAATAAAATTGTAAAAAAAAATGTTACTAATGTAAGAAGGAAAACACTGATGTGTAAAAAAAGGAAGTCTCCAAATTCATCAATTCTATATGAAAAAGTATGAAAAAGTAGTACTTATCAAATGGAGTCATTGATATTTAGAAGTGAAAAGTCACAAAATAAAATATGAACAAGTTGAACTGCATTAAAAATATACTTCCTTTACAACTAAAAATAATACATCTGAAGAGAAGTATAATTAGATTGAGAAACAATATTTGTGTCAAATATGACTTTTAAGGTTAATTTCTTTATTATGTAAGGTGTGCCAGCAAGTAAATTACCAATTAATTAAGAAAGAAATGGTAAAGTACATACAGACTATTTGCACTATGGGAGATATAATCTATCTATATATATAAAAAAGAGAAATATGCTAATTAACTGGGATGCTGTAACGGGTCAACCAGACAGAAGGAGCTTGCAGCACGCAGCGTGCTGGGGAGGGGGGGGGGTTGGGGGAGGTGGCGGAGTGGCAGGGGCCTCCTCCTGCCTGCGTTGGGGGAGGGCCTGATCACCAGCAGCCCCGCTGCTTCAAGAGCTGGGGAGGGAGGTAGGGTCAGACCAGAGAGTGGGTGGCAACATGCAATTTTGAATTGTGCTGGGCTGCTAGTTAATAAGTAATAGGACCAATATTAACCTTGTTAATAACTCAAATGCAAAAGAAACCAATGAGATTCATTATATTTAGTAAGAAAGTATAAAAAAAGTCAAACTTCCCCATTTCTGGTTACACTGTGATAAAGATATTGCTCATGCATTATTGGTGGCAATGTAAAATATTAATATCCTTTTGGAAAGCAAATTGGCAATTCACATCAATTGTCATGAAAGTATCCATAGCCTTTGACTCAGATATACTCCTCTTGGATATTTGTACTAAGGAAATACATAAAAAGAAAAAGTATATATAAGTGATGTCCGTTTTAGCACTGTATAACTACATCAAGGCATTACTTAATAATGAAATATTAAAAACTATCTAAAAATAAAACTTAAAAAAATAGATGAATGGCTATAAAAATTATGAATACTGGCCTAGATCAAACAGAAGATAAAAATAAGATTTCAGAGCAACACAGAAAATACAGTATGAAAAATATTGAATAAAATGTTCTGCCCTACTCTAATTAGACAAAGAAATTGAAAGACAAAGGGAAACTGAAAGCCCGGACAGTATGGTTCAGCAGTTGAGCGTTGACTCAGGAATCAAGAGGTCACTGGTTGAATTCCTGGTCAGGGCACATGCTCAATCCTGTGATGTTTCTCTCTCATTGATGTTTCTATTCCTCTCTCTCTAACAATCAATAAAAACATTTAAAATATGTAAATTGATGCCCTGACCGGTTTGGCTCAGTGGATAGAGCGTCAGCCTGCGACTGAAAGGTCCTGGGTTCGATTCCGGTCAAGGGCATGTACCTTGGTTGCGGGCACGTCCCCAGTGGGGAGTGTGCAGGATGCAGCTGATGGATGTTTCTAACTCTCTATCTCTCTCCCTTCCACTCTGTAAAAAATCAATAAAATACACTTAAAAAAAATGTAAACTGAAAAGTTTAAACGTTCAGTATGCTGGGAATGTCAGGGAACAGATTTGCTCTTGCTCTGATAACAAGTACTAATACTTCCTGAATATCTACCATGTGCACAATGCTGGGTTACAGACATTGTGTGCAAATGCATGTAAGCCTATGGAGTATGTTATAGCCAAGAATGGCAGAGCTGATATTTTAATTCAGGCAATCTGTCTTTAGTCCTGACCTTAAACACAGATTAAGAATTAAAGTTAGAAAAGTGGGATTTCCCTCAATCTGTAACAATCATGTTTCAAAGGGTAAGGCACGGGCATTAGGTATGAAGGTAATATTATTTGGTAACCTCAGATTACTATAACCTTAATAATTGCCAACTAACCTCTGAATCTTGTCTGTAAAGTTCAAGTTAAGTTGATTTTATCCTCTCGTGCCATCCCAGAATGGGAGAGCCATGCAAAAGAGTTTGGAGATTACCAGATCAGGCCCTTTAGAGAGAGAGAGAGAGAGAGAGAGAGAGAGAGAGAGAGAGAGAGAGAGAGAGAGAGAGAAACTGAGGTCTATAACCAGTAAGAGGCTGACTCAGCGTCATTCAGCTGGTTAATATAACCCACACTAGTTATAAATTCCAGGTTTTGAAATGATAGCCCAATGATATTTCTTTCTATCTTACTTTCCTCTTCCACACACACACACACAAATCTATATATTATGTTTTAAATGTACAATAAATGTGAGGTACCACATATGGTGCGCTTTCGTTGCACTGATTTAATCTTTACAACATTTTTAAAAAGGTAAATATTATAACCTTTTTAAGACAAGGACACTGAAGCTCAGATGGGTTGAGTATGTTTCCCAGGACCACAAAACTACTGGCTGGCATCCAGGTCTGATTCCCAGCCAGTGCTCTCCCCTGCAAAGGTCTGCCGCAGGTCTGGGGAGAAAGTGGTCATGCACAAGGGCGCTCTGGTTACGGAGGAGGTTCCTCGTGTATGCCACCGGAGGTTCATGTTGAGATAACTGTCTGATTTTTCTTTAGGCTCAAGACCAGCTGGCTGTTCCACTGGGTTAGAAAGAATGTAAGTAAATTCTATCTCCCAGCTGTAAAAAAGGTTTCCAAGTTTGATAGATCCTGTGATTGATCTTTTGTGTCCTCGTAACATAATCAAGGGAAAAGAAAACATTCAGTGCATAGATATAGAGAAACTGAGGAGCAAAGGGACACAATATAAGAAAGATGCTTTCCTTACCTGACAAGTGTGCCTTCTAATATGCTAATGGTTCCATGGCTCGTGAGAGATACATTTCCATGGTCTTTCCTCTCTCTCGTTTTTGCTTGCTTTCTTTTGCCACACAACTTAAGTTCTGTAGCTTCTGGCAACACAAGCCTAACCCTCTCTCTAGCTACGGAGCTAAGTCTTCAGTGTCTCTCTCCTGTACAACCATCTCATAGAACAGGGGAGAGAAATTTCCAAAGCAAAGCCATTGCTTCCTAACACAATCTATCAGTTCTTCCTCAAATTCCTTGGAAATGGGCCCCAGCTTAAGTTTCCAGCTTTTTCTCTCCCCAGTCCCTCAAGTCCTCTGTAACTAATCCGGGCTTTCCCCTCCTCTGTGCTCTGGCTCACAGTGATGCCTTTATCTGGAATCCTTTTCTGTTTAATCTTGGGCTGTCTAAATTCAGTCTGTCCTTTAAGGCCCATCTCAAATGTAATCTCCCTTGCTTTCTCTGATTCTCCAACGAGATGTAAATCCTTCACTGTCTATCTGATATAACACAGGGTGTAACTCATAAGACTTGACATTCTGATCTGTATTGCAGGTGTAGTGTACCTGAACTATCAGTTCCATTAAGATCAACTCTGTGTTACTAACCTTTGTATTATAGGTAGCATCTAGAAAAGGCATTCATATTCGTAGTCAATGATAAAAAAAAAAGTATTATTTGAGTAAATCAAATGAAATCAATTTTGCTTCACTTTTTTTCTCCCTTTTAAATCAGTTAAAGAACTGTTCAAGGGAACCCAGAGTTTGTTGGGGGTATTATTATTATTATTTTTGGTACAGTTTTTTTTTTTTTAATACATTTTTTTTTTTTTTTTTTTTAAAGAGAGAGGGATAGAGAGTTAGAAACATGGATAAGAGAGAAACATTGACTCAGCTGCCTCCTGCACACTCCCTACTGGGGATGTGCCTGCAACCAAGGTACATGCCCTTGACCGCAATCGAACCTGGGACCTTTTAGTCTGCAGGCTGACTAAAATGAGCCAAACCAGTTAGGGTGAGGTACAGTTTCTTAATGGGGCACTTGATTTTTTTGGGAGCAGACACAACACTTGATAGACATCACTAGGTCTAAAAAGGTATGCTTGTATTATGTAAATAGCACTCAAAAAGAGACCCAAAAAGGCTAAAAAACAACCTGACAACTATCTGTGATATGCTTTTATTTCTTGAGTTTTAGTTTTGTGCAGATGAACACAGGAAGCTGTGAAGCTTTAAAACTAGAAAACTACCGAGGAAGGACAAAATGCCTTAAGACAATCAACTGACAAAATGTCAATGCCACTGCAAATCGGGTTGAACACCGCCACTAAGCTATCAATCCACTCCCAAAGAAAATGTAGCGTTCTCCCCGGCCGAGAAACAAAATGAAATATCTGGTCATATTTCCTCCCACATTCTCAAGCTAATCAGAGAAGCCAGCGCCTCACGAAAGCATGTCCTCAAGATCAGGAGATAATGACTCCTACAGAGATCATGAATAATAAATCCGAGGGTTCCCGGCTGTAACTACAACAGTTGTTTACTTTGTCAACTTTTTTTTTTTTTTTTTTTTTTGAGGAGGAAAGGGGTAAAATGGAAAGGATGGGAGGAGACCAGTTTAAATGGTAGTCCAATGAATACCTTCACAGAATAAACACAACTCAAGCAAATCTTTTTTAAGTGGGCCTGTAGCACTTGGGAAAGAACACAATACAATGAACCCAATAATACGAACGAAGGCAACAGGCACCTGCAGCCTCTCAATCGCTTAGCAAATATTTCCGCCTTAAACCACCCAATTCCAGAATCCGGGAGAGCAGGCGGGTGTCCCCATTCATTCGACAGTGAGCTTCTTTCTCGGGAAACTGTAAATCACGGGGCGACGGGGACCCTGCCCGGGATGTGGGCTGGGAGCCGAACAGGGTTTTCCGACCAGTCTCTCCTCCTACCCACGTGACCGAGCGGCAGTCGGCCGGGAGCGACACGCCGCAGCGCGCCAGCCCCGGGATACAAAGACGCGGGGCCGCCGGCGCGTCCTCCGAGGAGCGCGGGGCCGGCCGCGCTCAGCGTCTGCGGAGCGTGCGTAGGGGCCGCCGCAAGGCGCGCCGCTCCCGGGCCGCAGGGCGGTGCCGCGCAGCGCGGGCAGACGGAGAGGGAGCGCGCGCCGCCAGCCCTGCGCGCCTGCTCATCCGGCTCCGCGGGAGCAGGGCCGCCGAGCCGCACGCGATCCGGCCGCCGCCGCCGCCGCCGCCGCCGGACCCTCGTCCGCCGCAGGGAGCCTCGCAGCGCCGTGGACCAGGGTGAGGAGGCCGAGGCCCCCAGCCCCGGGCAGGCCAAGGCCGGGCCAGCCCACCCCCGCGTAGGCCCAGGCCTGCCCTTCCCCTCCTGGCCCCGGGTTCTCCTACACCTCCCGCGGGCCTTGCGTGGGCTCCGGCGCGCCGTGGGCAGCACTTACACCACGGCTCGGGAGATCATCCAGGACACCATCTTCCTGGAGGCCAGGACCCCACCTCCGGGGCGGGTGGGCGCCGAGCGGGGCGGACCAGGCGGCCAACGGCGGGCCGCGCGCTCGCCGGCTCCTCGCGCTTCCCGGGGCCGCGCCGGTGCCCTCGGGAGCTGGGCCGGTGTGTGTGCGCGCGGCGGCCCGAGTCGCGAGGCTGTCGATCCCTCGGCCGTCCCCGCCCGCCGGCCGCTCCGCCGCGGAGCCCGCCGGCCCCGCCCCTGCGCTCCGCTGATAGGCGGCGGCGGCGGCGGCGGCGGCGGCGCGTTGGCGGAGGCCAGGTCTGGGCGGCGGGCCCCGCGGTTTGGGGAGGTGGGTGGGCGAGGGGGACCCCGGCCCGAGGTGCACGGTCTCGCGGCCGGGACGCTGTGCTCTCACCCCCCCTCTTCCTCCTCCCGTCCCCGGGGCGTCCGCCCGGCGTGGAGGCGGGTAGTGGCGGGAGGCCGAGGAAGGGGGCTGGGAGGTAGGGGGTGTCGCGCGTGTGAAAAACAAAGTCGTCCGGAGCGGGAGCGCCGTGTCCCTTGGACTCGCCGGGTCCCGGCCATGCATTCGGAAGAGGCGTGTTCGGCCACATCCGGTGTCCTCCCTGTTCCCTGAGTCCCAGCGCCCCGGGCCACTTGAAAGGGCTGCGTTCTCAGGGAGAAGCAGGGCGGATGCCTGCGCCGGCCTCGGGGTGTTCCCGGACTCTCGCGCGGTGCGTGGCGCAGTGCAGGGAGGGGCGCGGGAGGAAGGCGCTGGATTGCACGTTTGCGGCCGTGGGTGTAGCTTTGATCACGCTCTCCAGGGCCTCTTAGTCTTAGGGCACCTTTCCATCCCCAAATCTGCAAAGCCTGTTCTGCAGACACACGTGTGAGCCTGCGAGATGCTCAGTAAAAGCTGGGCCTAGGACTCCTGACCTGTTCTGCTGTTCCCAGCCGTCTATATTTTCTGGGGGGATGGGAGGGGAAGGGATGGGGAAAGTGGTTGGCTTTCTGGGTACACTTCGCAGTTCTTGCAGATAGCATTATTCAGGAGGTAGAATTTTAAAACTCTTTTGGTGGCAGTACCAAATGGAGAAAACGGCCTAAAAGTTTGGTCGTGTCTTTTTTTTTAATTTTTAATTCTCAGTCAAGATAGTGAAAGATAATTTTAATATTTAGATGGTGCAAAGAATAATGGATGATATGTGAGCCTCGAGTCTTTAATTAAAGTCCAGGAAAATATAATAGCGTATTTTTGTGGCCACACTGTAATTTACTGTTTTTTGTTCCTCAGTTTCCCCATAGTAAAAAGAGGCTAATAATACTGTAGCCTACCTCTTGCCTGTTAGGGGTGACATGAGGCAATGCTAAATAACATGCTTAGGAAGTTCTCAGACTTGCTTGGAAGAAAATCAAAGACACATAAGATTAAGATGATCCTGAGTTCCTTTAAATTCCCAGGGGTTCAGTAGATTTAGTAATATTTTGATTATTTAAGAAATGAGCTCAGAAGCTCATTTGGGTTCTTTTTGTTTATTCATATTAAGAATGTATTTTAATTTGAGGGGTCTTGTTAATGAAAATTTGTATTTGTTCAGAATCTTATTTTTGGCCATTAGCATTATTTGGGGATCAGGTGTGCCACATAAGCACCAGTTTTCTGAAAAATCTTCCGCAATAAAAACTCAAAATCATTTGAATGACATTCAAATCCCTCCATGAACGATCCTGAAATTTTTTTATAGCTTTAATCTTACTGTCTTCTCAACCCCTAATATTATACCCTTTCCTAGCTCTCTTCTCTGAGCCAAGTTGTATTTGCATGCTCAGTGACTTTTTTTTCTTTAATGATTTTCTCCCCATTCTCTGTCAGAATCCTTGTTTTGTTTGTTTGTTTTTTTCCCCAGTGTCCTATGCTGTGGAGATGGCTTTGAATTTCCTCAGTAAGAATTAGTCATATTTTTCCTAGGCGCCCATATTTTATTACTTGAATTTCTATTTAATGCCTGTGCCAATCTGCCTTATGTTATAGCTATGTTTTACTGATGTCTAATCTACTGGGTGGTAAAATGTCTGAGGACAGGAATGGTATATTAGATATCTTCGTGTTTTCCCAGTGTCAAAAATAGGGTAATCTCCCAATAAAAGTTTCAGTAATATTAGTTACTCTCTGAAGTATCACAACTTGACAAAATTTCAGCCATGTAACAGTGTAAGTCTCTTAAAGATCTAAGTCTTTCTTGTCTTCTTAATTTGGGGGTCATCATTCTGCATATCAATTATTTCATTGTATTGTAATACAGTGGTGCCTTCAGGGGTTGCTGAGATATTTAGGACTGCTGGCTGCTCTCTGAAATGTCCCTGTGTGTTCAATTTCATTTTGTGTGCTTATTATATCTTCCGCCTGCTCCACATTCATGTTACTTTTGCTGCTCTCAATCTGGAGAAGCCCTCTTAGTCACATCTCAATATGCCATGTGTTGGAATCCACCTACACCCAAGTTGTTATGTTGTTGAGTCGACCTCTGCACCCCAAAAAGCCTAAGTAGTGTTTAGTCCTTTTTGATACATTGGGAACTGGTTTAGACAGCTCACTGCCAGTGACCTGATAGCTCATAGAAAACAGAACTGGAACTGTAGTCCATGCAATTTTTACCTTATACTCTGATAGGTGAATTGTGTCAAGGCAGTGGGTCCAGTTGAGAGACATTTTTTGTTGTTATTGTTGGGATGGCAGGGGCTACTCAATAGCCTTTAGTGGATAGGGTTCAGGGATGCTATAGTTCTTAGCAGTGTGTGCGCTCTCCTGAACAAAGAGTGTCACAATGTTCTGCATGGCTTAGGAACATCCTGCCTGACATCTGTGTACTATTTGTAATTATGCGAACCTAGGACCTCCATTTTACATACACTAGTAAACTTCTGGTTTTAACTGAGACTGAATTTTCCATTGTTTATTTCCACATGTAACCCAAGTGTGAAAGGAAGATTTATTTTCTTCACAACTTGACCGAGAGTTGACAGTTTTGAAAAATTGCATCACAAACAACTTTGCATTTCTAGCTGTCACATGTAGCTACTAATTACATTTATGTCTTCTAGTTCAGTTTTGTTTCAGGATTAACATTGAAATACACATTAGTTTATTATAAATTATTTTCATTTCCCTTTTCCATTTATATTTTATTTAGGCTTTATGGATTTGATAGAAGTTGTCTGTAGGAATATTGTTATTTCATGTCAGGGCGACAAAGCAGAAGTTGGAAAATACTTTTTGGAAAGGGGAAATCAAGTCTGATATGGTTGAGTATTGTTGGTCTAAACTAAGAGTAACTTCACCTGAGGAGAAACCTCTCATGAAAAGTACTTAGTTTTTAGTAGTGGGTGTTTCTAATCTTTGTATATTTGGGCTGTGCTTTGGATAATTGAGATCTACTAGTAGGTGGCCATTGAGTGCTTCGTGGTGCAAGGCTAGGCTCTAGAGACAATGAAACAAAAGGAAATACATTACCTGCTGCCCAGAAGCTTTTAAAGTGTGGCCTCATTGGCATATTTGAGATCATTTCCTGTATTCAAGATAAAAATGATTTGTTTAAATACTAAACATCATATACTGCTGGTATTTATTTGTTGTGCTATGAAGTGCTTCCTTCATTGTGTTCTGCAAGGATGATTGTCGTTGGGTATTGCGTTGAATCATGGTGGGAAGTAGCAAGCCTATTTAGGGCAAAAGGAGATGTATTTTTACTACCAGTATCAATCTGTCTCCTGTTAAATGGGGATGATAATATATCAACTGCTAAGGGTTTTAAAACCTAAAATAATTAGACCATATTAAGAGAATTGCTCTCTTTTTTACATCGTCACTTAACAGTGTTCCTGGGGGAGTATGTGGAATATGCATCTTCTACATGTTAAGGAGTTCATTTATTAGGAAAAGAAAAGAGTATGATAGTACCTAGGTGAGTAGGTAGTGAGGCACAGAGATAGTATCTAATCTATGTAATTATTAATGAGTATGCTAATGAGACTAGATAATGGGTCACCTTCCCATTTTTATTGGAGGAGTATTTTCAAGTGCTTGAAAGTATTTTTATTGGAAAAAGCTAAAATTACTCAATGAGTTTACCATTAATAGTTGTTTAGAAACTAGTGTGAGGGAGGTGATCTTAAAGAGAATGACTTTACAAGACAAAACCTGTTCTTTTTCTACCTGCTGCCAGATGAATATATCTTCTGTTTTAGCCAGTCAGCATTACGGTATTATAGTTACCACAGAGGTCACATTTGGCATCTGACATGGAAATCAAATTATAAAAGAAACTAGAGGGCCCAGTGCACAAATTTGTGCACCAGTGGGCTCCCTTGGCCTAGCCTGCAGGATTGGACTAAAACGGGCGCTCCGACATCTCCCTAGTATCTTAGATTGCGAGAGGATACAGGCCGAGAGACCCCACCAGTGCACAATTGGGGCCAGGAAGGGATGCGGGAGGATGGCCAGCTGGGAAAGACTGCTGGAGGGCTCCAGGGCATGTCCAGCCCATTTTGGTCAGTCCTGATCGACCGGACTCCAGCAGCAAGCTAACATACCAGTCAAAGTGTTTGCCTACTGGTGGTCAGTGCACATCATAGTGACTGGTCAACTGCCTCCTCCCTGGTGGTCAGTGCATGTCATAGCTAATGATTGAGCAGCCTTAGCATATCATTAGCATATTATGCTTTGTTTGGTTGAACAGATGACCAGACACTTAGCATATTAGGCTTTTATTATATAGAAAGTTTAGAAAATATAATAATCAGATTGCAGAGAACAGAAAGATTAAATTCTGACCTAAGTATTTTATTACAGATATTAATAGAAAAATATAGTTATTAGCCAACAATGAAGAAAGCAGAATTCATCTGTGATGGCTGGATCTATGGAATACACATAGTAAGGCATCAGGCATATCTGAGGTTCTTATAGATTTGAGGTAGTAGCTTTACTTTTAGCAATTAAGAGTTTTTCCCCCCTCCAGAGTGAAAAATGGTTTTGTGTTTGATTATATTAAACTAGGGGCCCGATGCACGAAATTCGTGCACTGGGAGGGAGGTTCCTCAGCCCAGCCTGCCCCCTCTCACATATAGGGAGCCCTCAGGGGCTGTCCTACTGATGGCTTAGGTCCACTCCCTGCTCCCTTTGGGGAGCGGGCCTAAGCCGCAGTCTGGCCTCCCTTTGTGAGAGGCGACCAAGCTAATTAGGGGAAGCCACCAGCCCCATCACCCTGCTGCTGCAGCCACTGCCAGTCACTGCAGCCAACAAGATATTTAATCAGTCCTAGCTGGTTTGGCTCAGTGGATAGAGCGTCGGCCTGCGGACTGAAGGGTCCCAGGTTCAATTCCGGTCAGGGGCATGTGCCTTGGCTGTGGGCACATCACCAGTGGGAGGTGTGCAGGAGGCAGCTGATTGATGTTTCTCTCTTGTCAATGTTTCTGACTCTCTATCTCTCTCCCTTCCTCTCTGTAAAAAAATCAATAAAATATATTTAAAAAAAAAAAGATATTTAATCAACATGGACTCCAGTCCCTTCACCATGAAGAAATGACAACTTTTTTTAGGCATTTTCAAGATGTGTCTTTCATAGCATATAACTTTTTTTTTTTTTTTTTATCCTCACTTGAGGATATGTTTCCATTGATTTTTAGAGAATGGAAGAGAAGGGAAAAACAGAGAGAAACATCAAAGTGAGAGGAACACTTCGATTGGTTGCCTCTTGCATATGCTCTGACCTGGGCCCCGGCCAGGGAGAAGCCTGCAACCTATGTACATGCCCTTGGTCAGAATTGAACCCACACCCTGTAGTCAGCAGGCTGAGGCACTATGCACTGAGCCAAACTGGCTAGGGCAGGATATGACATTTCTTAGCCCTCCAGCAGTGGACCTTCATTTTTTTTCTCCAGGAGTGTGGTGGAAAAACCCTAGATTGCCTTTTTGGGTTCTTATTACCCAACTTACTAAGAATATTACCAGTGGCATACAGGGAGCTTAGCCAATGAGCAGTAAGAAAAGGTGTTTACTCTGTAGTTTACTTCAATCACCAGCTCCACCCCTGCTCCTCCAATCCCAGCTCCACCCCTGCCCAGGCCTGTAACTTCTGGCCGAGGCTGCAGGCCTGGGCAGAAGACCCCCAGGCCCTTCCGATCACCGACTTCACAGAGCCCAGGCCTCTGCGATCACTGGCTCTGATCCTGCCCACTGCCATCGCTGGCTCTGTCCTTGCCCCACTCGCAGCCTCTGGCCAAGGCTGCAGGCCTGGGCAGGGGACCCTCAGACCCCTGCGTTGCCGGCTTTACCAGTGCCCAGACCCCTGTGATCGCTGGTTCTGCGGAACCCAGGCCCCTGCGATCTCCGGCCTTGCCCCTGCCCAGGCCTGAGGCCTCTGGCCCAGGCTTTATGCCCGGGGAGGGCACCCTCATACCCCTCCGATCACCAGCTCTGTCCCTGCCCCTTCTGATCACCGGCTCCACCGTTGCTCATGCCTGAGGCCTCTGGCAAAGGCCTCTGGCCTGGGCAGGGGACCCCAGCCCCCTCTGATTGCCTGTTCCTCCCCTCGGCCCCCCCCCCCCTCTCCCCTGCTACCTGCGTGGCTAACAGGCCTGACCACTTCAGTAGCGGGGCTGAGCCGGACTGGGCGCCACCATTTTGTGGCCATGGGGGTGGCCATCTTTGTCACGGAGTGACACCTAATTTGCACATCACTTTTATTAGATAGGATGGCAGAAATATGTAGTTCGAGACATATTTGAGACTTTTGCACTATACATTTAAAATAGACCAGATTAGTTCCCAGTTTTAAAATTTAGGTAGATCTATAATTCAGGTATTATTCTTATGGGGTTACAGTATAATTTGCAGAAAGTTGCAATTTTATGTTTTTGAGTGCTAATTCAAACCACATGAAATAAAATTTAAAAGGGTAAACAATAACGTTTGTCCTTTTTTTGTCTGTCAGTTATCCAGTTCCCTTCAGAGGCTATCTGTGTAACCACATTTTTTTGGTTGGTTTGTTTTGCCAGAGTAATGTAGAAACAGATTCAATATAGGTATTTAGTCTAAGATAAAGGTGGAAATTCACATCAGTTGGAACATAGTGGACTTAATAATTTAGTGACAGCTGAGCTAGCTATTTAATAAAAACTAAAGGAAAAGTAATTCCTGGTGGATAAGAAATGTAAATGTAGAAACTAAAAGTGCTGTAAGAGGACAAAAAGAAAAAGTAGGTGAAGGTAATCTTGGTAATGGAATGTCCTTTTAAAACATGCCATAAAATCAGAAACCCAAAAGGTAAATTTCATAGGTTTGATTACATATGAATTTAAAATTCCTGTTTCTAAAAACAATATAAATAAGATTACAAGACAAATGACAAACTGGAAAAATGCTTCTAAAACCAGCATTAAAAAAAAATATATTAACTAGAGGCCTGGTGTATGAATTCATGTACGAGTGGAGTGCGGCCAGCCCGCCCCATTGGGGGCCCATTGGGCTGGGCTGGTGGGTGGTTGGCCAGCCAGCCCCGCCCTCAATCAGGGTGTTGGCTGGCTGGAGGGTGGGTGGTGATTGGGGCTCGGATCAGGCTGGTTCGCTCCCACAGTATGCATCATAGCCACCAGTTGTTCCGGTCATTCTGGTCATTCTGCCATTCCATTTGCCGGGCTTTTATATCTATAGATATATAGATAGTTTTAATGTATAAAGCATTCATAACAACCATTATTTAAAAATGTATCTAAAAACCTAGAATCTCTTTTGGTAAGAAGGAGCTTAAGATTTGCCACTTGTTTTAACAACAAGTAAAAAGCTGAATGAACTAAAGAAAACAACTTTTCTTAAATCCTTCATAGAAGTTGTGACACAGGGTGAACTGTTGCCCCCCAAATTGAAGAGACAGAGAGGCAGAGAATCACAATTTACCAGAGTAGAAACCTCTGAAGGAACTGTTTAACTGATGAATCTGAAACTCAGTGTAGATAACTCAGAATTAAAAACTGCAAGAGAATCCAATAGGGCTCCCTACCCACACCCCGCACACTTTTGTGAGTTTTACCTTAAGGAGCTCTAGCAGGTACTCACTGTTTAGTATCAGAGTAATAACGTCTTAAGCTCCTAGTGGCAGAGCTGGGAGAATAACTATTTTGAAAATACATCCAAGCATTCTGCTTTTCTTAACAAGGTGCATCCTCAGGAGAAACTTTTATGACAGCCTAAACTAAGTTGGGAAAGGAAAATACTCAATACCAGCCAGCTCTAGCCTTCCACTTGGAGGAAGGGAAAAACCCAGTTTGAGCCACTCTTGCCATACATATAGGGGAAGGGAAATACATAATTCTAACCTCCCCCAGCTGTCCTGTTTCATGGAAGGCAAGTGGGGAGGTGGAGACTGAAACATTGGTGAAGCTCACAATCTAGAGAGAGATAGGCTCACTGAAAGACTGAGACCAATCATAGAACTATAGAGCGCCCCTTTCCCCCACCATGCCACTACATTACTAAACACCTATTTGCCACAGTTCCCCTTATCCAGTGCATCATGTCTATCTTTCAGTAGCAGCAATAAAAAATTACAAGGCATACTGAAAGGCAAAAAATAACAGTTGAAAGAGAATAAGAAGTCATCAGAACCAGAGTCAGGTGTGGAAGGAATGTTGGAATTGTTAAAGCAGGAATTTAAAAAACAATTATAATAGTATTAATATGTTTAAGATTTCAATGGAAAAAGTAGGCAACATACAAAAAAATAGATGAATATTATAAGCAGAGAGGTGTAAATTGAAAGGAAGAATACAAAAACTTAGAGATCAAAATAGTATAACAGGCCCTGGTCAGTATTGCTCAGCATTAAAGTATTGGCCCTCACACCAATGGGTCAAGCCTTAGATTTCTGGTCAAAGGCATGTACCTGGGTGCATGTGGGATGCAACCAATTGGTGTGTCTCTCTACCATACAAATCCCTCTCCCTCCCTCCCTCCCTCCCCCCCTTCCTCACTTTTTCCCTCCACCCCCATCTTCCTCCCTTCCTTCCACTCTCTAAAAAAGTCAATGGAGCCCTAGCTGGTTTAGCTCAGTGGGTAGAGAGTCAGCCTGCAGACTGAAGGGTCCCAGGTATAATTCTGGTCAAAGGACATGGCCGGGTTGTGGTTCGATCCCCAGTAGGGGGCATGCAGGAGGCAGCCAATCAATGATTCTCTCTCATCATTGATGTCTCTATCTTTCCATCTCTCTCTTTCTCTGAAATCAATATATATATGTATATTTTAAGCAATGGAAAAAAATATTCTCGAGTGAGGATTAACAACAAACAGAAATGAAGTATATCTTTGACAGGCCCATTACTGGACTTGACAAGGCTCAGGATAGAACCCCTGAACTTATGAATGTGACAATAGAATATTCCAAAACTGAAAAGCAAAGAGGAAGAAAAAATCATGTCACAATATCCAAAACAGGGGACAACTACAAAGGACATAGGGTGCATGTAATATGTATGCCAAAGGGAGAAGAAAGAAAAGAAGAGAAGCAATATTTGAGTCAATAATGACTGAGAATATTCCAAGATTAATGTTAGATACCAAAGCACAGATCTAGAATGCCTCACCAAGCAGGATACTTGTAAAAACAAAACAAAAACTAAAAAAACAAAAACCCAAAAAACAAAACTATACCTAGACTAATGTATTCAAACTTTAAAAAAATCCATTCAAAGAAAAAATTCTTGGAAAAAGCCATAGGAAAAAAATCCCGCCTTACTGTAGACTTCCTCAAAAACCATGCAAGCAAAAAGAGAGTGGAGGAAAATATTTAAAGTATTGAGAGAGAACTAAAACACACCAATGTAGAATTCTGTAACCTGTGAAATTATACTTCAAAGGTGAAGGAGAAATAAAGACTTCTCAGACAAACAAAAGTTGAGGGAATTTATTGCCAGTAGACCTGCATTACTGTGTTAAAAGTAGTATATTAAAGAGAAGGAAAATTTTACACATCAGAAACTGATTTATGTAAAGGAGCATTGGAGAAGATATAAGTGAAGGTAAAATAAAAACTTATTTTTATTCTTAATTGCTCTAATAGAAGACAGTTGAGAATAATATTAGCAGTGTATTTGATTTATATGCATATACACTGAGTGGCCAGATTATTATGACCACCTGACGTTTGTAGGCAAATTAGCTATAATTTCATGCTGAAGTTGCTAGAGGGCCAGACCATTATAAGTGTCTGAATAGCACAACATACTTAAGTATCGTTGCTGATCAAGTTCATCTTATCATGTTGATGGCGTATCCCAATGGAGATGGCGTCTTCCAACAAGACAATGTGCCATGCTATGGTGCTCATATTGTTTAGGAGTGCTTTCAAGAACATGAGGGAGACTTTACCTTGCTTAGGTGGCTTCCACAATCACCAGATTTCAATCCAATTGAGCATTTGTGGGATGAAGTTCAAAGAGCTATCAGGCAGCTGGTTCCACAACCATCAAATCTCACAGAACTGGACAGTGCTATTCATCAGGCATCGTGTCAGATTCCTCGCATCACCTTTCAACATCTTGTGGAGTCAATGCCAAGAAGAATCGCTGCAGTATTGCAGGCAAAAGGTGGCCCAGCGAAGTACTGATGGGGTGGTCATAATAATCTGGCCGGTCATTGTATATACATATGTGTACGTGAAATGAATGAAAGCAATGATATAAGTGATAGAAAGGACTATTTTGTACTTATAAGGTACTTTGCAATACCTAAGTAGCAGTATAGTGTAATTTGAAAGTGGATTTAAATTGCTTGTAATTGGGTATTACAAACTTTAGGACAACCCCCAAAATAAGTTTGATATGTTAAGAGAGGAGAGAAAATTGAATAAAAAATGCTCAATTAAAATCACAAAAGCCCTAGCCAGTGTGGCTTAGTTGATTGGGCATCATCCCATAAACTGAAAGGTTCCAGTTAGATTTTTGGTCAGGTGTAGTGGACTCGATCCCTTGAAGGCTCTGCAGGAGGTAGTTGATTGATGTTCCTCTCTCTCCCTTAACTTTCTCTTTAAAAATCAATAAAAATATTTTTTAAAAAGAAGAAAAAAGCAAAGTCCACAAAAGGCAGAAAAAAATGTGGAAGACAAAAATAGGAACAATAAGCAGAAAATATGGTAGCAAATATGGTAGGTGTTAATACATCTATGTCAATAATCATCTCAGTAGACTAAATATATGAATTAAAAGAATTATCAGGGAGGATTAAAAAACTAGACCACCATATTTTGTCTACAAGAAACCTATTTTATTTATTTTTTCTTTATATTTTATTGATTTTTTACAGAGAGGAAGGGAGAAGGATAGTGAGTTAGAAACATTGATGAGAGAGAAACATCGATCAGCTGCCTCCTGCACACCCCCCACTGGGATGTGCCTGCAACCAAGGCACATGCCCCAGACTGGAATCGAACCAGGGACCCTTCGGTCCGCGGGCCAGTGCTCTAACCACTGAGCCAAACCAGTTAGGAAAACCTCCTTTAAAAACATACAGATTAAACATAAAGGAACAGAGGAAGATATATGCTAGCACTAATCAAAAGAAAGTGGAAATGGGTTTATTAATTTCAGACAGCAGATTTGTGGGCATGGAAAATTATTAGGGATAAAGAGGTCATTACATATGATAAAGGAGTCAGTACTCCAAGAAAGCATAATAATCCTTAATGTAGAAATAGGGGAATCTACTATT
>PVJC01008879.1:0-47304 GCA_004026665.1 Murina feae | reverse complement strand
ATATAATACTGGTTGGGTGGTGATGAACTCTTTTAGCTTTTTCTTGTCTGTAAAGCTCTTTATCCGACCCTCAATTCTGAACGATAGCTTTGCTGGGTAAAGTAATTTTGGCTGTAGGTTCTTGCTATTCATCACTTTGAATATTTCTTGCCACTCCCTTCTGGCCTGCAAAGTTTCTGTTGAGAAATCAGCTGACAGTTGTATGGGTGCCCCCTTGTATGTAACTAACTTCTTTTCTCTTGTAGCTTTTAAGATTCTCTCCTTGTCTTTTGCTCTTGGCATTTTAATTATGATATGTCTTGGTGTGGTCCTCCTTCGGTTCCTTTTGCTTGGAGTTCTCTGTGATTCCTGGACTTGGAAGTCTATTTCTTTCACCAGGTGAGGGAAGTTTTCTGTCATTATTTCTTCAAATAGGTTTTCAATATCTTGCTCTTTCTCTTCTTCTGGCACTCCTATAATTCTGATGTTTGTGCGCTTGAAGTTGTCCCAGAGACTTCTTACACTATCTTCATACTTTTTGATCCTTTTTATTTTTTCTTCTTTTCTTTTTTCTTTTTGCTTGTCCCGCTGGGTGGGTTTTGCTTCTTCATATTTCATATATTTGACTTGCTTCTTGCGATCCTCTTGTCTGCTGTTGGATGTCTGTATAATATTCTTCATTTCAGTCAGTGTATGATTCATTTCTAGGTGGTCCTTTATCATATCCTTGAGGGTCTCATTAAATTTATCGGCAGTCTCTAGCATTTTCTTGAAAAACCTAATAACCGTGGTTTTGAACTCTATATCCTGTCGTTTTCTTTCCTCCATTTCTGTCATTTGTGACCTGTTTCGTCTCCGCATTTTGGCTGCTTTCCTTTCTGATTTAGGTGATCACTGTGAGGGATTAACCTCTAAGCCACTTGGTTATGAGAGTCAGCTGTGTCTACAGTGGGAGAATTTCTGTGCTGGAGACATCCTTATGGGGCAAGAGTTGTTTCAGTGGAGCTTTTATGCTCACTGCATCTGCCCCGAGTGTGTTCCTTGTGGATCTGTTTTGTTTAGGTTAGTCCCACTCTGGCTACTGGGTTGGGGCTGGCTCCTGTATCTTTAAGGAGGCGTTGATTAAGCCTGTGCCTTAGGCTACTCAGTCTTTTATCTGAAAAAGCCTCTGAGGCAGTTTGGGAGGGGCGGGGCCTCGGGGAGTTTGCAGGACAGGGCGGAGCAAACAGCTATGGCACTTCTCAGCCCTGCACTGAGAGACACCAGGTCTCTGTGTCCCACGGTAATTGCTGCAAGCAACGCTGAGAGAAACCCGCTTTGAATTTCCTCCTGGTGCCAGTCAGTCCCCCTTCTTTGGGTGTCTGGGTTCTTAGAAACTCGCTTGGAACTGGAGTTCAGAGCCACTGGGGACTTGTGGCTCTCTCCGTTTTGGAAAAGAACCGCGTCCCCCGGCGCCAGCCCTTCCCCGAGCCCCGTGCGCGCACCTCTGTACCTCTGTACTTTGCTTCCGCTGCTCCTCTGAGTCTCAGACTCTTCTCTAGTTGTAGGATTTTCACTCAGCCAGCCTTCCTGTGGGTGCGAGTGGTGTCCGTGTGTTCTTTTCGAGGTTTTTCTGAAATAGTTGTTCACGGCTGCATTTACGGTGTCTACCCTATGCCGCCATCTTGTTTTTCTCCCATGCTTAGTGTTTTTATTAGAAAGGCTGGAAACTTTGCATCCTGCAATGATACATGTACCCCAGTTCAAAGACCACTGGGGGATTAAATAAGATAACATACACGAAAACCTTTGTTTGCTATAATGTTACAAATGTCATTAGTATTAATGTAATCCCTATTGCATGCTTTGTTTTTTTCCAAAATTGACTATAAGCCCCCCCACCCCCGCCTACCACACACACACACACACACACACACACACACACACACACAAGCTCTAAGTACTTAATGTCCTAAATCCTGAAAGCCTTGGCCTGTGTTCAGTAGGTAGCGCACTGGCCCATAGACTAAAGGGTTACGGATTTGATTACTGGTCAAGGTTGGATACCTGGATTACAGGTTCAATGGGGTGAGTTCAGGAGGCAACCAACTGATGTCTCTCTATTTCTCTCTCCTCCCTGAGTTCCTTCCACTCTCTTTAAACAAATCAATGGGGAAAATATCCTCGGTGAAAATTAACAAAAAAATTAAAGAAGGTTGAAGGAAGGGAGCAAGAGGTCACCCTTTCTGGGGAGTGTTGAGTAGGGTTGGAGACCTGGGGAAATATGGGCAGGTGCTTGGGAGAGGGTGGCCTGTTCCCGGGCTGTCTGTGGTACCAGGGCATTTGCTGGCCACGTCTGGCCTATGTGAAAGGTGGGAAGGTCCTGGTGGGAGCAACTAGCACCTCCTTCAGGTTCCCATTCTAGCACATATAGAAGCTGTAATCTGCCCACTGCTCAGGCTCAAGAGGCTGGGCGGAAGGGATCTGTAGGGTTGCCAGGCTGCAGCGTGGGGCAACAGGCTTGTCTGATGGTGTGAAGTCACCAGCTAGGAGCATCCAGGCTATGGATGGTTGGAAAGCTGCCTGGGGATGTGTTCTCTGCCAGCAGGGATTGGGGACCATAAGTTAGATGGGTGATGATGATTAGTGCTGCTACAATGTAAGGCTGTAAATGTCCTTTGGCCCTCTCACCCTCCTCTCTGAGCCAGAACCTCCAGGAAAGGAGATGGGAATACTAGCCAGGACCCCTCTACTCAGCGCTGCTCTGCTATTATTCAGTGACAACACCTTTGTAGCTTGAAATACACCTGGTGGGACATTTTACACCCCAAGAATCAGCATAAGTTACAAAACAATGCTTCCCTCTCCTTTCTTTTTTAAAAAAATATATTTTATTGATTTTTTACAGAGAGGAAGGGAGAGAGATAGAGAGCTAGAAACATCGATGAGAGAGAAACATTGATCAGCTGCCTCCTGCACACCTCCCCCTGGGGATGTGCCCGCAACGAAGGTACATGCCCTTGACTGGAATTGAACCTGGGACCTTTCAATCCGCAGGCCGACGCTCTATCCACTGAGCCACACCAGTCAGGGCTTCCCCCCTCCTTTCTAAGTTGAGATGGATGCTAAGATGTCTGACATATCCCAGCACTGACTCCAAGTCCCTGAGACGAGGAGTCTGGCATGTGGTGGTGGGGAAGAATGTGAGTCAAATAGGGGATTGAGATGAAAAAAAAATGAACAAAGCTAAGGCTGAGTAACAAAATGAGACTGTGTTGTCAATAGAAAGTGGTTTGAAAGCTGTCAAATGGCACTAAAATATCTTTAAGGGAGTCTACCACTCAGCAGAGCAGTAGGATTTGGCAAAGCAAAACGGTATATTAGAAAAATAATCTGTCTTATCCATATTTCATACATTGAAACGCCTCACTCAAACTACATACTCCAGTACAACCAAAGGTATTGAAAAGGGCCCGTTTCAATCAAGAATTGCTGAACACAGTAAAATGTCAGGTCTTATAGTTGTTCTTGACATGACCCAGTTGGCCTCAAGGCTGTTCCTCCCCTTGGGTCTCGCCCTGTGGCCTCTGACCACCGAGCAGTGCTGACAGGGTTGGAGGCTTTGACTTGTCTCCAGCAAGAGCCCTCCTCCATGGACCGTTGGCGAGTGCCAGTGCTCAGTCCCCTGGTGCAGGGTGGGGCAGATGGGGCAAGGTGGACTCTGCCTTGGCCAAGCTGGTTCTGATTGCAGAGGCAGATTCTGCAGAAGTGACAGGAGCACCCTTGCTCCAGCACTTAGGCCATTTCTAAGGATGAGCAGCTGTGCAGATAATTAGTTCTTTTGCAAAACAGAATCCTTCAATGAAACTAATTGTTTTTATAATAGGTCTTTCACAGGAAAGGGGACAAAAACCTCTCTCATAAAAGCAAATGGATTCTGTACTCAGAACGCACATCTTCTGCCCAGAAGGTACCAAATTGTAGATGGTGTTTTTACATTCCCAACTGGTTATTTAGTGAGAAAGGAGAAGGGTCTAGTTCTCCTCCCTTCTCCCCTCCCCTCCCCTCCCCTCCCCTCTCTTTTCCTCCCCACCCTCCCCTTCCTGTTCTCCTTCCCTTCTGTCCCCTCCTCTCCCATCTCCTCTCCTCTACTCGCCATGAGAACTGGCAATGCACTTCTCTATTCTCTGAGATTGACTGTTGGGGGTGGGGTGGGGGGAATCTATTTTAAACAAAGTAAAATTTTCAAGATTTATTTAGATGGAATTTAAATCAAGGAAAAACACTACATTGTTTTCAGGTTAACAGTATTTTGAGAATCAAGCCTTGCCCATATGCTGCCAATTCCATGTGATTTCGGAAACATGGAGTAGGCTCCTGTACAGGCTGGGGCTGAGCTGTGCTGAAACAGTAGCATAACACAAATGGGATCTCCTTTCTCATGTAACAAAAAGTCTGGGTCAGTCCAGGCTGGTGTAGCTACTCCACAAAGCTGCTGTGGATCCAGGTCCCTTGTAGCTTCCAGCTCCTTCCCTCGCAGGGAGGCTTCTGCTTGGAGTTGGAGGACGGCTGCTCTTCCTCCAGGCATTGCCCCCGAGTTGCAGGAAGGAAGAAGGGCAACAGGCAAAATAGAAAAGTGACGGGTCACAATCCAGGATTCCTACATCTTGCTATTTGCTCACAGGAGTTAAAAATGTATGTCTACACAAAAACCTGAACATAGGCTTTTATGGCAGCTTTGTTCATAATTGCCAATTGCAAACAAACAAGATGACCTTCAGTAGGTAAATGGATACATAAACTGTGGTACATCCAGACACTGGAATATTATTCAGTGCTTAAAAGAAGTGAGTATTTAAGCCATGAAAAGACAAGGAGGAATCTTAACTGCATATTGCTAAGTGAAAGAAGCCAATCTGAACTGTGATTCCAATTCTATGACACTCTGAAAATACCAAAACTATGGAGATAGTTAAACGATCAGTGATTACCAGGGATTGAAGGAAGGGAGGGATAAATCAGTGGAGTGTAGAGGATTTTTAGGGTAGTAAAATTCTATCTAATAAAAGGGTAATATGCAAACTGACCCTATCATCGAAATGACCAGGAACGACTTGTCACTATGACGTGCACTGACCACCAGGGGGCAGATGCTCAATGCAGGAGCTGCCCCCTGGTGGTCAGTGCATTTCCACAGGGGCAGCGCCACTCAGCCAGAAGCAGATTCATGATTGGCCAATGCAGTGGTGGTGGCGGGAACCTCTCCTGCTGCCACTGCAGTGCTAGGGGATGTCCAACTAATGCCCCTGAGGGCTCCCGGGCTGCCAGAGAGATGGCTGACTGCCAGCTTAGGCCTGATCCCCCAGGAAGCTGGCCTAAACCAGCAAATGGACATCCCCTGAGGGGTCCCAGACTTCAAGAAGGCACAGGCTGGGCTGAGGGTCACCCTTAAGTACACAAATTCAGGGTCCCTAGGCTTGGCCAGGGATCAGGGCCTATCTGTGGGGCAACCAGCAGGGTGATTGGGGCCCCTGCCTTGGCTGGCCTGGTGCTGCCCACTCATCAGCTCACTCCCCACTGCCACCACTTGTCATCTCCCTCTGTGAGGCAAACAGCTGGGCAATCGTGGGCCCCCACTGGCACCTGCATTGGCTGGCGGCCTGATGCTGTCACTTGCTGGCTTTGCCTCCGGTGCTGCCGCCAGCCCCGTGCACCCCACCTACCCCGCTGCCTGTGCAGCACCTGCCTCCATGGTTGCGCTGCTGGCCTCCATCTTGACTGAGTTAATTTTCATACAGCCACTCTGATTGGTTGGTGGGCATGACTTGGCTGGTGGGCATGGCTTAGGCATCCCAGAGAAATGCTTAATTTCAATATTATTCTTTTATTAGAGTAGATAGCCAAGATTTGGAAGCAGCCTAAGTGTCCATCAGTAGATGAGTGAAGAAGGAAGAAAAAGAAGGAGAAGTAGGAGAAAGAAGGAGAAGAAGAGGGAGAAGGAGAAGAAGAGGGAGAAGGAGAAGAAGAAGAAGAAGAAGAAGAAGAAGAAGAAGAAGAAGAAGAAGAAGAAGAAGAAGAAGAAGAAGAAGAAAAAGAAGCAACAGCAGCAGCAGTATATTTACACAATGGAATACTACTCAGCTGTAAAAAAGGAAATCTTACTCTTGCAACAATATGGATGGACTTGGAGAGAGCATTATGCTAAGTGAATAAGCCAGTCAGAGAAAGACAAGTACCATATGACTTCCCTCATATGGAATCTAATGAAAAAAATAAACAAAATAAACAAAATAGAGACTCAGACTCACAGATAGAGAGCAGGCTGACAGCTATCAGAGGGGAAGGGGAAGGAAGGACTGGGTGAAAATGTGAAGGGGTTAAGCAAAACAAACAAACAAACAACAAAAAACTCATGGGCACAAACAACAGCATGGCGACTACCAAAATGGAAGAGCGGTGGGGGGAGGTCAAAGAGGGTGAAGGGGAGAGAAATGGTGATGGAAGGAGACTTGACTTGGGGTGATAAACATACACTATAGTATACAGATGATGTATTATAGAATTATACACCTGAAACTTATAACATTTTATTAACCAATGTCACCCCGATAAATTCAATAAAAAAATTCCCCAGAACAGTTTGGAATCATTCCTGGCTATATGGCAGTCAGGCATGGGTTTCTACACTTTGCAGAGACTCTGGGATCTGCCTGACATCATTTAATAACTTTATAGATTCAACTAGGGGACTCAATTCTATTGTCTATTTCAAGAACTGCTTCCACTCAGTGGTGATGAGGCAGTGTGAGAATTAAGAGCACAGTCTCTGAATTCAGACAGACCTGGGTCTGAAACTTGACCTAGCTGTTAGCTAGCCATATGCCTTGGACAATTTACTTAATGTCACCAAGTCTCAGTTCTCACATGGATAAATAAAGTCTATCACATTGGGTTGTTCAGAATATTGAAAAAAAATGTTTGGAAAGAATTTAGCACAATGCCTGGCATATAGTTGTCACTCAGTAAACGAAAGGGTAATTATTCCAAAGGGTAATTATTATCTATTAACTATTATTCCACCAGCCAAGCCATGCCCACCAGCCAATCAGAGTGGCTGTATGCAAATTAACTGCATATATTTTTCCTTAACCTGTTAGATTATTTCGAAGTTTTTTTCTGTCATAAAGATGCAAACTCAGAGGTTGGAAATGGCTGGAGGTAAATGCTCCTCCTGGAGAGGGATTTTTCCCACCTGTCATTGACCGTGAGACATTGGGAATCCTCTAGAAGCCCACAAGGGGTCAAGCACTATCTTTCCAGAGTGAGATGGTCTTTCTACATTGGCCTTGGACTTTGTCACTGGCTCTAAATGATTGATGTTAAGCGAAACTGAAGACAGTAATTTGGATGGAATAGGGTAGAATAAAAAAATAGTATCAGACATGATTTCAGTGAGACTTTTGCAAAGATTATCACTTTATTTCATGTAATATGCAAACAGCCTCTGCTTAATTCATCTCTTTGTTCTTTCATCATACATTTTTCCTGAGTGTTTCCATTTTTCATGCTGGCCTCCCACTCCATTTGGTCCAAATATTCTCTTTGGTTGTTTCTGGTTCAGCTGTTTAGAACATGCTGATTTATGGTGACTTTGCAGCGATATGTGGTAGGGGAGTGAGCTGCCAAGTGCAATGGGAAACATTTACAATCAGCAGAATGGTCTTAACTATGGTGCCATCTTTCTGCTGTCTAAAGGTGATATGATGCAGGAAGGAATCTCAGACTAATGAAAAGAAAGAAAATCCAGACAGGTAGGATGATTGTTTTGAAGACCTAATGTTGGTTATACAAAAAAATAATACATTCCCAAGTTGATTGTACTTAGCTGGGGAAAAATAGACAAATTCAGATGACTTGAGGGAACTCTGACAAGCTTTGTGCAAATGGCCTCACTTAAGAGTGAAATCACATGTGGGGTCAGAGGACTTGTTTGCCTGCATGCTCCACCTACCTCATTTTATTGCCTCATTTGTTCTAATGACTCCTGGGTTCAACCTCAGCCTTCCAGCTCTCCCTAATTCCAGAGGTCATATATCTCTCCAGGTAGGGTAAATTAATATTAATTTTGTTTTAAGATTTTATTACATTCTTTGACCTGTTTGAAAATGTCACAGATCTAACTTTATAAACTACTTGATCTGTGATGAGTTTTAAAACACCTGTGCTCTGTGAACCTCCATAGAGGACCGTGGACATGTAAATCCTTTCTCCCCACTTTAAAACAAAGGGTCCAGAGTGCTTTAAGGGTGCTGACGGCACAAGAGAGAGTCAAAGCCTCTCAGGAGGACTGGGGTCCCTACCAAGGCATCACCCGCTCTCTGGCGCCACAGCAATGAGGAGCTCTGGGAGCTTTTGTTTCTTCCATCGTTCTTGACATTCATCTCATCTTCTAGTTATTCCCCTTCCTGCTCTCCTTCTGCTCCAAATATCAAAGTGGTGGGGAGAATTCAGCTCTTGATTGATGGTGAAGAGAAGGCAGAGATGCATTCTTGTTCCTTCTTTTACTCACCCCAAATCAGGAAGGCAAGGAGCCCTCCAGTCCCCTTGCCCAGGGCCCCTGCTTGGGGAAAGCTGGTCTACTTGTCAAATCACAAGTAGGACAAAGACATTTCAAATAGGACTGTGTGGCTCTCAGGGTACTGACTGACCATGCCTGGGCCTGAACTTCTGTGTAAGTGACCTTCATAGAACCAGGTCTTTCATTTGTTATCATAGAAGGCAGTCATGCTTCTCAACAGGAACACTCCTGCTTCTCTCTCATACAAGCAGGACTTTCCTATTTATTTATTTTTAAAATACATTTTATTGATTTTTTACAGAGAGGAAGGAAGAGGGATAGAGAGTTAGAAACATCAATGAGAGAGAAACATTGATCAGCTGCCTCCTGCACACTCCTCACTGGGGATGTGCCCGCAACCAAGGTATATGCCCCTGACCGGAATCAAACCCGGGACCCTTGAGTCTGCAGGCCGATGCTCTATCCACTGAGCCAAACTGGTCAGGGCAGGACTTTCCTATTTAAAAGGAGACTGTATATCTAGTCTTCTTAATGACCATAATTAAGTCATAGGAATAGAATTTTAATAAAATCTACATATAACTTCTGAAATCTGAATTTAGTTCCAAACAATTATATGCTACTCTTATCAGGTTTTCCCGTCAGATTCATTCAGGTGTTGTGTTTGAGATGAACAGTACTATGAATTGTGCTGACAACGGAATATGTGAATAAGTAATTAAAATGCATTAATCTTTTATTAAGAAAACAATGATGATGAAATGGTAACAACACAGGCTACAGTGGATATTGCTGGTTTAATAATTCCTGTGTGTGGGGAGCTTAGCTTAAGAATGTTTCTGCTTGGAAGAACTTTCCACATTTTGTTCTTAAAATTTTACCCCTTTAAACCCAGCTCGGTTACTTTCATAGGAATGACTGTCTGCTTCTCCTCAAGAAGAGAGTTCTCATGCCACATATCACACTGTGCTCTTCTTTTTAGACATCTGTGTGTGGTTTCACTTTACCTGCTGTCTCATCAACTCCTTAGGGGAGAATTCCTTTCATACAACTTTAACTTTACCTGTTCTATTGCAACTTAACAATACTCAGTATATGTATTTAAAAAAAAGAAAGAATGAATGAGGACACTCTATTATTTGCTAGTTGTGTGATCTTAGGCACCATCTTATAATATTTGTGCTTGTTTCCTCATGTATAAAATGGTGACAACTGCAATCTTACACATTTAAGATTAAATGAGATCATGTGTGTCAGTACTTAGCCCAAGGCCTGGCACACAGAGTTCTCGATAAATGTCAGCTGTTGATTTTAACGTTAGTAACACGGACTATATTTTTCAGTCGGTTCTTTGAGGTAGGGTGGTTTCTTTGCTGATCAGGGACATAGTGTTAAATGAAGGATGGAGATAATCAACAGTACCTCATAAAAGCAAAGTAACAGCAATAAAGCTAAAGTAATTTCAACTGCTAAAATAATGTTGCGAGTTCTATATACAATAATGGGCAGGATTCCAGAAGGGCCCGATGTACTCTCAAACGTACATTTAGCACATAAAAATACAACTCAATGGCATTAAAAATTTAATCAACGAACAAGATAATCATGTCCCTTATCAAGTGCATATATACTATGCTAGTGGGCCTGTGCTAGCATGCCTTTTATAGGGGTACTTTGGATATTGATAGATGGTCCAGGAAGGCCTTTTAGAGTAGATATCCCTTAAACTGAGACCAAAAGGATAAGGTCTGCTGAAGGGACTGCAGGTGCAAAGATTGTGTGGAGCGTTCAACTATATGCAGGGAGTCTGGTGGGACTGGAGCATAGTGAGTGAGGTGGAGGGATGGGGAGGAGGGATAAAGGCAGAGGGGCCAGATCATAAGGGCTTTGAGGCCTGGGGACAGGCCAGTGTATTTTCAGTTTAAATGCAATGGGCAGCCACTGCAGGACTTTAAGGGGGCAGTGACATGACGGATGCACATATTCCATCACCTTCTATTGGACTCCTGCATTTGTCTTGTAGGAGGGAGGCTCTTCACTGCATGCTTTCAGGGCCTCAGAGCTGCAGGTGTGCTGCAAAGGAAGACCAGAGCTGTGAGCATAGAGGTGGCAGCAGCCCATGAATCCCCTCTGACACCCTGTGGTCACACTGCTGGGTCTGCACCACATCTCCCAGTTAGTTACCTGGTGCTGGAGAGTCTGCTAGTTTTCCACTTGATTTTAAAAATAAGTAAATATTGCAAGTCAGTCCACAGATGTGGTGAAAATACAAAGCAAATGACAGAGTTAGGGACTTGCAGTTCTAGGCAATGGCTTCAGCCATGAGAGAGGTTTTTAGGGCACGGCCCGATCCAGGAGGACTGTTTGCTATACATGTGGTTTTGGAGGGACAGAAGGCCAGCCCCGAGGGAAATTTTGGAAGCTGACAATGGGAAGGATTTTCAGTCTTAGGCAAAGAAACAGGTCAAACACCTGCACTCCCAGCCCAATTTTGAAAGACTATAATTCTAACCTGGCAAACATTAAAGAAAGCAAGTAAGTGTGTTCACATCATTTCAACATCCCTTTTCAAACACGTGGCTTTAAGCCAGTTGTGTTTGAAATCCATTCAGTTTGTATTTTTGCCAAGAGTTTTGTGGGTATAAAGTTTACAAATAGCTGTGTGTACATATGATATCTATAGGGAAATGTGGATAAGTTCTAGGTTGGAAAAAGATTTTGTGAGCAAGTGCCCTAATGTTTAGCCCTAGATGTTTTGTTTGTAAAGAGAATAAAACACAAACGGTTCAGGTAAATGCAGACTTGCTCAGCAAGGGGCTGGAGGTTTCTTCCCTCCACACTTTTTCCTCTCACCCCCCCAGGACGTTGGGATGGAATAACTGTGCTGCAGGCAAGTGCATCCCTCCCGCACTCACTTATTTAAATCTTATTTATCAAGGTACTGCTTGGACTAAGGACTAGTTTATAATCTGCCTGGATAAGTAGCCTGTGATCTGTCCTGAGTCAGGGACAACCTAGTGCTCCCACAGTCCAATGGGGGAAGCGTAGCCAGGCAGGCTTTCTGAGGGAGGCGGTGGTGCACGGGGCTTCGGTGCACAGTAGGGTTTTGATGGATGGAGAGTTGAAGAAATACCTGAGCTTTGGCACATGGGTGGGAAGGGAGGTATATTTAGTGGAGAATTAAGAGGCTGTTTGGCTGGAGTGTAGAATAATAAGTGAATGTGAATGATGAGAATATACCATTAACAGAACTGAGAAACCCAGGGGAGAAGGAGCAGGTCTTTTCTCGTGTGTGTTGGTAGTTTGTTGTGGGTCATGATTTGGGGGCCCAGGGAAGCCAGATCTGTACAGTGTGGGGTACATAGCAGGTGGCTGAAAATTCAAGTCTGGCCTGAAGGAAGGAAAGAAAGGAAGGCCAACACATACCCATTTTGAAAGCTCCAATGTTTACCAAATCTGATAGCAAAGGCTCGGATGGACCCAGAACAAAAATGTGATCAGGCAGAGTTCCTGGGGACAGTCACATGTGGTTGGGTCACAACCCCGAGCCTGCTGCCAAGTGTCTGGGAGCGCCCACCTCCACAGGTGCAGCCAGTTCACTGTGCCCAGCAAGGACAGAGCTGGCGGGGAGCACTCCCGGGGAGCCCAGGCCAGAGCTGGGGGCTCTGACACTGGGAGCGCAGGAATCACTCCGGGTCTGCAGAGCCATCTCAGGCGACCAACACAGGCCCAGACTGCCACTGAGCTTGTGGCCCAGGAGAATTCAGAGCCTGGGCTTGGGGTGAGGTACCTGTATTGGACATTGGAGGCTCATTTTGTGGAAGTAGAACATAATTCTTAGAGTGGAAATAGGACGAGACGTCTCCCTGCTACACAAATCAGTGTCCTTTGCTGTGCCAGGTGCATTTTCAGTTGGCAGACCATTTCCAAGGGCAGAGGACTTGGCAGTAAATCCATGCTACTCACTTGTTTATTACCTCATTAGAGTCAGACACATCTTATGTGATAAGGAGGGAGCCTGAAGGGATAATGGACAGTCTGGCCCTGGTTGAATAGGGGGCAAGACCAGCTGCTAAGAGTAGTGCAAACCAAGGTTTAGGGGGCATTGGAGAACTTGAAACAGGTTTGGACAGGTGAAGCCTCTAGGAGTGGATGAAAATTGCCCAAATAGCCGTGGATTGGTGGGGTGAGTGGGAGTGACTCAGCATAGGATGCCTAACAGTTATGAGTGGAAACTGGGCTACTGCCCCAGAGGGCTCGGTGCCTGGTGAGGAGGCATCAGAAGGCCAGAGGGAGAGAGGTGCAGAGGCTACAGAGGCAGGTGAAATGGCCAGCCAGCACTCCAGGTGGGGCAGGCAGATCTAGAAGCCAGAGGACAGGGTGTGGGGAGTAGGGGGACAGGGGATGACTGAGAGAAGGTGGAGGGATTGGTGGGGAGGAGGGTGGTTAGGGAAGGGCAGCTCAGAGTTGGAGAGCTAGGAGGAGCAGCTCTGGGTGGTAACAAGCACTCAGGTCTGGCTTTGCTAGTGGTGGCTTGAAATGGAGAAAAGAAAATACCCAGGGAGGCTGAGGGTGTGATGTTGGAAAGATGATTTCCTCTTGAGTGAAGTTCTGTCCAGACAGACAGTTGAGAGGTGGTGGAATAGTAGCTGTAAAGAGCATGATGAAGCCAAACTTGTCTGCCACCTGCACAGGGAGTCTATGAAGGAGCCGAGAGCCTGCTGGGCAGAGCATGTGCCGTCCACAGCCCGAGGGAAGAACCAACATCAACCTTTATTAAATACCTGCCATGTTGCAGGCAGTATAGGAACTTTTGCACAAGTTATTTATCATTTAATTTTTGTAATGACCCTTGAATGTTGTCCATATTTTACACATGATAAAACAGAGGCTCACTGGGAGGGGTGGGGGCCGGGTGGAGGGGATCAATGGGGGAAACAGGGGGACACCTGTAAAGATTTAACAATAAAGATTTTAAAAAATAAAAACAAAAAACAGAGGGTTAGAGAAGTGAAATAACTTACCCCAGGTTCACAAGGTGAGTGGAATCAGAATTGGAAGCCAGATCTATTTGATGCCAAAATCTGAGACTGCATGTAAGTGTAGCAGAGGTTAATCCCTGCAGATCCACCAGGAGGATTACACAATCTGCAGGTAAGTGGGAAACAGCAGTGATGATTATAGGAGGGTAGTTCATGAGGGAGGGACTGTCTCCCATTCAGTCCTAGGTTCTCAGCATCTAGCCCACTGCCTCGCACATAGTGGGACTCAATATGCTGGTTGAATGAATGACAATAAACAAATATACTCCAGACAATGAAGAAAGAGGTGCAGGGACCCAAATTCCTAAAAAAGATTCTAGAATGTCAGTGAGAGGCGGAAGGAGGGGATTTGGAAGAGCTTCCAAGTCCTGAAGCCTCTTACCTGGGGAGGTTAGGGAACTGGAGTTGACATCCAAGCAGGGAGTGGATGCGGATGCAGACAGAGTGCCAGTCCATGTGGACTCTCCGGAGGAGCCTCTAGTTTCCCAGAAGGATGTCAGTCTTGCTGCCTGTTTCCCACTTGCCAGACTGTTCAGAGTTGGCCTCCAGAGATGAGGAGGAGCCAGCCCCCCGGCTTGTGATGAGGGTGAGATTTTCCTCCACCAACGGTGCTGCTGGAGAGGTCCAGCGAGGCTCATCCGAAGTCATGGCCGTGTCCACTCCTCCAGGTCTTTTAAATTCATCCTCCAAGCTGGAAAGCTACCAGCTTGGACTATATTACGAAAAAATCCTTTAGAAAGCCCCCTCCTCAGAAAGTGATTTTAGAACTCTGCGCTAAGAAAAACTTGGTTTCCACTGAGAAAGGGCATTGAGGCAACTTTAATTACAATGAAGTAAGGTGCCACTAGGTTCTCCAATCACAAATGAGAACGACTGAGCTACTTGGGTTTCCCTCTTTGCTTTGGCTTCTAGGAATTCCTCCATCGCAGTTACATTTTCCTTATGGTTGGCTTATTTATGAACATTTTTCTTAGCTCCGATTTTCTGCTTCTGTTGTCTCATGTCATTGCAGTATCAATTGCCTCAATGCCTTGTAGAAACAGCTTGATGCAGAATAATGAACAGAAGTGCCTCCCTCCTTTCGTCCAGGTGGAGTCTTCAATGAACGGGAAGGGCAGTTGCTGACCCTCCTGGGCACGGTGGCCACCAGGTGGCACCAAAGCTTCCCCATCTTTAGCGTTGCGATTCGGCCTGAAAGTGTTTCTACTGTTTCTTGAGATGTGTGCCACATGCATTCTGAGTGGCTCCCGACCCAAATGCACTGGGGACTGAGCAGAGCTGACCTAAGTCTAGGTCTAGGTCAGCTTCTTTCAGATGTTCGGCTTAAAAGATCAATGTTTCAAATGGGGCAGGGCGACTCCCCAGATCAGGCCAGTGCGGGCTATGCCACTTCTCCGAAGCAGCTGTTTTTCTACACTATTTGAGGCAACTGGAAGTGGGATCTCATCACAAATGGAGAGTTTAGGAAGGGTGTCACAGGGGAAGGGGAGGGGAAGGGGCCTTTTCAGCTTCACCAAATGTTCTTGTGACTTCTGTCTGAAATGAATATATTGTTTGTAATAGTAGTCACATAATTGGACAATAGTTAGCACCCTTTAAAAATAAAAACTGACTATTAAAAAGACCCAGCTGTGCTGACATTACTATCCATTTTTGCCTCCGTTATTCACTCCGATAAATTATGTCATTTAAAGTCATTTGATTTAGGCCTCTGTGCCCAAGAGGAGATAAAAGCCTTCAATGGAAGTTGGAAGAATGTAATTACATGAAAATCTTTAAACTCTGGTTCTTGACCCCTCATGAGTTGATTTGTTATAATTGTGACAAAAGGTGTTTCTTTTGAGGATCCATGTTTGTTCCTGTTGATTTCTCTTGTTAGTTTCTCAAGCCTCTGCAGTACCTCATGATTGTGTTTCCAGAGGACTCAAGAGCAGTGGAACCCTGCTAGTCAGAAGGAGACATTCGTGTTCAAATCAGGCACCGAGAGCAATGTGGCCGTGGGCAGAGAGATGGAAGGTGACTATTCCGCTATTTCCATTGCTCTCCTGAAGTTCAGTCCTGGGATCACTGGCCAGACTGGTCATTGCACTGCTCTGTTTGGGAGGGGAAACTCTCCAGTTAATTGCCTTTATGAGTCTTTTCCAGGAATTCCGAGTCTACTCAGGCGCCTCGTACCTAATGGATTGGAGAATTCTTTTGTCTACAGAAATCCTGGTAGGGGGATAAGAAGATACCTACATTTCTTCTGATTTCCTTGGAGCCAAAGACATCAGCTATGAACTCAAATGTCTCCCTGCTGAAGGTGAACATTTGTTCTCACCTGGAATGCACTGGATAGTCCAATAGACTCCCATGTTCCTCTGCTGATGGGTCCCTCAGCTCAAGAAGCATCCAGCACTACAGTTCATTTAGTATAGCCAGACATCAGCCCTCCCACCATCACAAAAGCCTCTTTGGTGGCTTCCCACGCACCTGCATGGTGACCCAACTGGAGTGACCCAAGATGAGTTCTGTAGGGCTCAACAGGTGAGTCAGGGACTGCCCTGAGAGACATTTGATCTTTAATGCAGGTACTAGGTGATGTTTAGGGTAGGCCACAGTGGGACTGTGAGCAGTAATTTTGGAGAATCTTATTAGGAAAAGAGGCAAATAAGGGATGGGCTGTGAACCAGACAAAGGGCACTTACTAACATTGCCCTCCAGGGGCAAGCTGGGGAAAGTGCAAGGCCAACAGGAAGAAACTGGGTTCCATTAAATGTCCAAAAAATTAGGAATCAGATCTAGATTTCCTATATCACAAAACTTAATTCAGAAGAGAAATAATTTATGAGGCAACCTCAATGTTATTAAATTGAACAGATTTATTGAGCACTTACAACATGCCAGCATCTATCACAACAATAATAATCCAGGAGTCGGATCCACCAGTGGGTGTCAGGAATTGCCCCCCCCCCCCCCCCGCCAGGTGAGGAAAGGTTAGTGTATGACCAGAAATGGAAGCTAGGGCTCTGCCAGTAGAGTCTCTGTGTCTCCTCCACACAGTGACTGCTGTTTCTGACCATAGCACTGGAAGGGAGCAGGAGGGAGGCCGGAGTGTGGTCTGTGGTGGGCTTCCTTTTCCTTCTCTGTTATGGGGGATCCTTGCATTTTCTGCTCTTGAACGGTGCTGCTGACATCCCTTGGGTCAGTTTGGTTGAATGGACTGTGCTGAGGGTGGGTCACTGAAGAAGGGTGGGACCAGAGAGCATCAGAGTTGGGCTCTCAGGCAAGTACACTACACTAAGGGTACCAATTAAGGATGAAGACAGGAGGAGCCAGCACTTGGCAGCTGGCCTCATTGATTTTTGCTACTCCTGAGTTGGCCCACTGTTCCTTGTAGGCTGAGCCAACACCTCTAAGTTATTTTTCTCCTCCTCCCTAAGGTTAGCCTGTTGCTCTTCATCATTAGCTACTGGTTGTGAGTCACACTTCTGGGCAAGAACTGGACAGCTAGTGGCTTTCTAGGAGTCATCTCTGCAGAAAGAAGCCCCTCACTACTCTGTGCCCTGATTCTGTAGCCATCAGTGTGACCCGAGGAGCCTGCTTTCTTGGCCTCATGCACCACAGCAGCAGAAGACGGCAGACCTAGATTCTTACTGTTGACTGTGGCTGGAGTCTTAAATCAGCCTCAGTCTAGCACAAGGATTGGCACACTGTAGCTCTTGAGCCAAATCTGACCCTCCACCTGTTCTTGGAAATAAAGTTTTATTGGAACTCAGCCACTCCCACTCATTGACATATAGTCCATGGCTGCTTTCATGCTACAATGGCAGAGTTGAGTAGTTATAATAGAGAGCATTTGGCTAGCAAAGCTGACTATATTTATCATCTATGCTTTTCCAGAAAAACTTTACTCACTCCTGGTCTAGAATTATAAGAGATCATGTTTTTATTTACTTAAGCTGGAGTGGAATGCTGTATATCAGAGTCCTGGGATATCCAGGATTTTTGGGGGAAGATCTAAGGCTTTCATTGACAGGGATGGCAAAGATCTGAGGCTTCAGTACAAGTCTGATGACTGGCCACAGCTGCCTGGAAGGCAACGCGGAGAAGGATCCCACGGCTGTGTCTGAACTGGTGTGGGAGCTTCCAGAAAGGTGAAAATGGGCCGTGCTAAGGTAGGGAAGGAGCACCAGTCTAATAAACAAAGAAAATACATGCTCTTCTTCCCCAAAGGTAAACAGCAACCAGCGACAGCTCGGCACTGCCCGAGTCCTGAACTTGGCATTGCTGAGGCTGGAACTGTAAATGTGCCCTATAGGAGTGAGAGAGAGGTGAGATTAAATACCATTCACACCGTGACAGAAGCGACAACAGTCCGGAAGGAAGGGCCAAGGTTGGGGGGGGGACGGGGGGGGCGGGGGGGGGGAGCTCCAGCTTCAATGAAGGCGCCTGGCACTCCTGTAAGGCCAGCACTGCAATTGTGTTTGTTCAGGGGGCCCTGTGTGTAAAGCTTCCTAGTGTGCAACCCAAATGCCGGTTAGAATGTTACAAGTTATTTACAAATGAAAAAGACAAGGTGACAATACATATTTGCTAGAGAAAGTGGTATACAATGTGGGTCCTGTCTATGTATTTATATAGATCTATACAAAGACAGCCCTTAGACTGCAGGTTTTAAAATTGAAAAATCCTAAGACTGCCTACCCAGTCAACATCCTATTATTCTGTAATTCCAATGAACGATTCATCCTCAGTGATTCAAATAAACCCATGTAGGGGGTGGCCTTCTGTAGCCCTCACTTGTTACAGTGAATGTACTAGTATTGTCGAAAGGCGAAAACAAATTTAGATTTTGGAACTGAAGTCGGATTTAGCATGTGTAGCAAGAGTCTGTTGCACATGCTAAATCCTTATAAAGCTTATTAGCCACTTTAGCGTAAATCCAGATTTTTGGACATTGCAAGACATTTAAGTGTGGTATGTCTGTAGTCTGATTGATGTTTACAGCTGTCTTATCAAGTTGACTTTTTCATTCTAAGCACTACTTGGAAATTATTAGGGTCACTGCTCCCTGGTAATATAAATGTATCTGGGAAATCTAGGGCTGTACATTGTTGTTGTGCACTAATTTCTCACACAAGTCACTTAGTATCTTTTCTATAGTCAACATTTTGGCTTTAATTGTTCTTTCCGCACAGCATGAAAAACGGCCAAATCAGCTCTGGCTGACTAGGTTTCCTTTTCATTTCAAGTAATTGTATGAAGCATTTAAAGTGTGTAAATGCACTAAACCATATCTCAAATGGAACTGAGTAATTAAAAAAAATATTTTACGACTTAAGTTATTGGCATAAAAATGCCAGTATTTTTCCACCTGGTCCCTAGAATGAGTGGCATGGTGAGTGGGGGCAGACGGGGGTGGCGCTGGGATAGATAACTAGGTTCCAGACAGCCCTGGGGACGCTGAGCTTACGTGTCTGAGAAAAACAGAGAAGAGGGTATTCAGATATAGAATTCCTCTGTGTCACTGTCCCCAGCCGATGCTGGGGATGGTGTGATGTGTCTGCCAGTCTGCTCGGTGTTGGGAGTATCACCAGGGAGCTTGGAGGATGACCCTGTGAGGGCGGTGGCACCAGAAGCTGGGGGAGCAGCAACCGCTGTTGCCAAGGAGCTGGAAGGCCCTTCAGTGAAGAGAGGGAGGGAAGCCCAGGAGGTCTCTGTGGTCACCCCACTCCCAGTGGGCAGTGGTCCTTCTCTGGAACCTTTGTGCTTGGAGCAGTGGCTGCCACATCGTTCAGAGGGGAAGGGTGTTTCCAAGGCGCTAAAGAACCTACTGGGTGCAGAATATGCAGAGACCACGGACAGGTCAGAGGAGGACAGCCGCAGGCCCGTGTCCACATCTGTCTCCTGGGACCCCTCTAAGTCATCAATGGAGAGAGGGTGGCCGTGTCTCCACTCCGATGCCCGGTGCCCTGGGGCACCTGTGTTTGAAAAACACTGTGGTACAGCAGAGGAGGCTGGGTCGGGGTCTTCTGTGGGCAGACAAAACAAGGACTTGCTTCTCTGGAAAGACCAGGGAAGGCCGGGAGTGCTGCTGGCTCGTGTGGCAAATTCCTGCTGGTGCCCATCTAGCAGGATCGTCTTGCTGGGCCCCAGGCGTGGACTGTCCAGTAGGGGTTGCTGTTCACTGCCAGGAGGACGGCTCGGTGCAGTGCAGCTCGAGGAAGGCATGGAGTGAAGTTTCTGCTGCGAGGAGAGGTGGACTCTGCTGGGTTTAGGAAACTTCCTGTGCACCCTTTGTGCCTGTAGGGGAAGAGGGCACATCCCACTAGTCACCTGGGAAGGGAACTGAGGTTAAATACATCCTGAAACACACTTTCTGATAATTGGAAACTTCTAGCAATGTTGTAGCAACCAATTTAATTCTCCAAACTCTAAAGCAAAGACAGAGGTAGCAGGGCTTGGAATGGTACCAATAAGAGGAGACACAGCCCCTTGTCATGATAGTGGGTAACACTGCAAGTACACATTCAAGGAGCTCAGCAGATTAGCCACACAGTGAGGGCCTGGCTGAGAGGAGGGAAGAATTACCATTAATGCACAAAGGGTGCTTGAAGGTTCCTTCCCTCTGACCACAGCACAGCTTGGGAGTGTTACCGCCCAGAGGATGGAAGCATTCAGAATGGGATAAGCATTCAGATCAGACGGACATGGAATTTGACTCCAGTACCCGTGTGATCACAGGACACACGCTAGGGCTCACCATGTCAGGGTGGTACTAGCAAATCTTCAGTGAGTAAGGGGCTATCAGGCGATTAGCATTTATTTACCTGCTATTAGGAATCTCTTACTATATATTTTGCCTTTCAGAGACGGCACAGGAAAGGGAGCTGTGACGAATGCCTAATCCCTTGGATGCCCCGTAGGGTGTAGACAAGCAGGTGCACCCTTCATGCCGCACCCTTGTCCTCCTATTTTTCCTGCAGCTCAGCAGGAACACATTTCTGTTGCACAAATCTGGAAACCTCCATTCCACTTGGGTCTGCCTCTCTCAGATTCTTCCTCTGGTCTGGCTCAAAGCCCAAGCCTACAGGGCAACCTTACAATGCAACGTCTCAATTTAATAGCAGATTTAGGGATAGTGGGTCTGGTTCTATTTGGTATAGGATCTGATTTATGAATCTCTGATATAAGAAAAGGGTTCTGACTGCCGTTTCCTAAAAGGGATATTTCCTGGCACCTACTCCCTCACTAGACATCAAACACCCCTGCCTCCCTGTTTAGCAGGAACCTGGTTTTTCCCACAGCCACTTAGGAAATTTCATTCAATGTAATATACTTTGGATGAAAAGGGACCACAAACTATACCTGACAAACTCAGGGCAGGCCTGCATGGCAGCCTTACAAACTCAGAGACCTAAAATAACCACAAAGGATAGTCTGATATTAAACCTTTTCTTAAAAAAACTAAAGGCAGTTTACGGTGGGTAGTCATGTTCTAGGTCAATTTTACTTTAACTGAGCCTTCTGTCTTTTTGCATCTACAATAGCATCTCTTTGGAATGTCAAAGTAATTTCCCTTTTCCAGACCCCTCGAAGCATAGGCACTGCTCTGCGGAAACTACAAATCCCCTCACTGTTACTGAGTTAATTGTTGACTGTTAACTATCCTGTATCTACTTAAGTAAAAGGAGTGTGTGTCTATCATTTTACCTTTAATCCAATCCTAGAGGTTTCCTCACTTTGCTTTCTCTTGCCTTCCTAATCTATCACCAATGGATTTCATGTAACCTACTTATATCACCTCCTTTGATTGTGTAATTTTGTGCAAGGTGCAAAAACTGCCATTCTCTGAAGCATTATCTCAATCCATTGAGATTCTGCTTCCTGGCATTTGTTGACAGTTTGGCTAAAATAAACTCACAAAAATTCTCCCCAGGTTTGAATGTTTCTTACGTTATTACTTGGTATAGTAGGCAGGATTCCAAAGAAGCTCACCCAAGGCCACACTGCAGACCCCAACCTGGTGCTTGGATCCAGAAAAGGCCCGTTGAGCCCTGCTGGCCCCCAGCTGCATTGGTGAACTTGGGTGAGTTGTCTCTTGGATCCAAGACCTTCCCTTGCTTTTGGTAGAGGGTCTGACTTTATTTGAGCTGCTCTTAGAAATTCCTAGAGGTGGCACTAAAGGATAGGAGTTGAAACCTGTGGCAGGTTTTGATTGGGCTTTTCAATTAGAATTGCTTTCTGAGAGTCTGAGCAAAAACCCTCTGAATATAAAGGGGCACATCCTCCCTCCAGCCCAAATCTCAGGTGTTCTTAGGTTACTAAGAACCTTTGTGGAGATGTCAGAGGTCATTCCTCAGAATATGCAGGAGCCCCATAGGGAATTTCCAACTCAACTGTAATTAAACTAACAGGCTCTCCAGGGGAGTGCCCATGAGGCTTGGTTTGACAGCACCTGGTGTCCTTCCAATTGTTTTGAACAGCTGGGAGAGAAACTGAGGCATGTAAGAGGGTTGAATGTAAATCGAGGGGTGAGAGTCTTGTGGAGTTCAACCCATGAGCAGCACACTTTGACCCACTACATAGCATCCCTAGAAAATTTCTCAGAATCTGCAGATATCCAAAGAAAGACTAAAAATAAAATGGGAAATTGTACCTCTAAGGTCAAAATGCCAAGAATCCCAGCCCCCCCTTAATACTCACTCCCACAGGATACATGTACAGTTTGTATGGAATTTCAATTTGCAAGTACCTATAGAAATGGGAAAATTTAACTAAAAATGACATCAGCTTGAAATGGGCAAAGTGGGGAACTTCTGACACCTCCAAATTGATTATTCTGCATGCTCAATGTGAAAAAGCTGGCTCTAAAATTAAATTGAATGAATGGGAAGCTTATCTTCATGGGAAATTAGAGATTTCTACGGGATGAACAGATAAAGTATCTTCCCTACTGCTGGGATCATACTCAGTCTTTAATTTTTAAAAAAATTTATTGTTATTGATTTCAGAGAGGAAAGGAGAGGGAGGGATAAATAGAAACATCAATGCTGAGACAGAATCATTGATTGGCTGCTTCCTGCACGCCCTCCACTGGAGACCAAGCCCACAAGCCAGGCATGTGCCCTGACCAGAAATCCAACCACGATCTCCTGGTTCATAGGTCAACACTCAACCACTGAGCCATGCCAGCTGGGCCATAGTCACTCTTAATTATGTCTCTTCTATATGACCATTCCTTTCATTGATTTCTGAGATCTTTATTTATCTAATTCCAGATATCTCTTAAATCCTATAAACAGACTGATTGACTTATTCTTTCAACAAACATTAACTGCAGGTCTTGCATACAGAACTTCTCAACTGGTGTGTTTAAGCTTTGCATGGGTTATTAAATGTGTCAAGATATTAATTTTTCAAACTAGCAGCTTCTTTAACCACATAAATATTATCATTATAATTTCCAATGTGTTCTTTGATGTGAAAAAGGTCCAGAGGGCCAGGCACAGATAATTTTGAATAAGACATGGTCTTAGCCCCCGACAATGAACAATACAATGTTGAAGTGTAGTAAAGTGAGCCATGATGATAAAGTGAGTAGCAATATATGCAGTATGCTGGGGCACAAAGAAGGAAGTGGATGATCTTATAGGAGTGAGGCAGCATGGGCAAAGGTAGAAAAAGTTTGCACTGAAAAGTCATGCTTGGATAAAACCACGGAAGTGGAAGAAGTGTTTGCCAGCTGGAGGGCATGGGGACAGCATGAAGGGCAGTCAGGCACAGAAGCAGCCTGATCAGAGGCTGCAGGCATGAACCAGGAGGAAAGCCTTGAGAAGCGAGAGAAGTCATGTCATGGGGGGAGGGGAGAAGGAGTGCCTGAATCCCATGCAAATAGAAGCACCTGCATTTGAAACCTGGAAAGGTTTGAACGTAAGATGGTGGCATAGCCAGAGTTGTGGCAGTGGACTGAAGGAGAAAGGATTAAGTGGGCTAAACAAAAGAGACAATTATGACATGAGGCTCTTAGAGAAGGAAGTTCCAGAGGGACAATGTTCAGTAGTTAAAATGTCTTATCTTATTTCCCCCCTCCCCCCGGCCTGGGTGCGCCAGTGTCGTTTTCTGACTTTTTAAGTATGTCAGCCTGTGACTTCAGAGTCTTATTTGAGGAGCATGCGCTCGCTGAGCAGCTGTGCAGTCTGAATCTGCCTGAAAAAGGGAACCTCTGTGGGTATTGCTTCATGACAAGCAAAAAGCCAAGCTTCCCATGCGAGGAACTGCTAAGGGACAGCTGAGTGTTCCCACAGCCAGGGACAGAGCAGTGTGAAATCTGACTTTAAATCAGGAACAACTGGCTGAGGATGAGTCCTTGGGGTTTTGCAGATTTTTATCACTCGTGCTTGTTTAACAGAAAGCTGCCACTCCTCTGTCTTATTCTGACCACATCAGGCGTCCAAATAAACCCTAAATTCTGCTGCTTTGAAGAGAGGTGGCACCTGGTGTTTTTTCAACATAGAGGTGCCCATGTGCACCATGGAGGTAGCTGCTGGGCAGGAGGGATTCCAGCTGACACAGAGATGGCTAGTGATAACGGCAAGAGCCTGGGGCAGGGAGTTGGAGGAGGGTGGCTGAAGAGACTCCACACCCTCAGATCCCAATCTGGGCCCAGGGCTGATGTGGGCTAATGTGGGAGGCATCTGGTGCTATTCTCCAGTTTTGCCCTGAGGCAGAAAGACAACTTGCACATGCAAAGGATGGAATTTCTTTCTGTGTCCTACCCCTGGCTGTGGCTGTTTCCAGCTTCTTTTTTCTGCTTGTCTGACTTGACCAGAACTCTAACTAGATGCTGAGAATGAATCATGGTAGATATTTCAGGAAATTCTTCCCCAGTGGACCTTTCCAGAGTGAAACAACGCCCTGTGCCCTCCTCCCATGGAAGCCTGTTAAGAAGAATTCCTGGTGGCTATTTGGCTCAAATTTATAAACAGAGTCTCTTAGTTATTGCTAAGCAGGGAACTTCATGTTCTCTGCACTTCAGGGGCAAACTGCACTGTGCTGCCTGTCTTCCTGCACTGTGTTCCTGACATTTGAGCTGACCCTTATACAGAATCAATCACTGAACTAAAACCTGCCCCAGCCAATTGGGACTGCACAGCTATATCCTCATTTGAATCTTCACTGACCAATGAGGATATTGCTTTTTGGGGAGCACTTTTGTGAGGATGTGGAGTCCTCATTTGCATGGGAGTAGATCAATCAGGGCCTGGGGGCAGGCAGTCTTCTCTATGCAAGCCAGCTTCCCCTCAGTTTTCAGTTTCTGGTGCATTTCCGCAGCTGTATCATCCCCTGAGCTGTAACACTGCAGCTAGAACTGTCTCTCTGGACCGGAGTGGAGCTGTAACACCAGGGCCACCTTGACCAGGATGCCTTCCACAGCTGTGCTGTATCACAATTGACCTGTATCACCACTGAGCTGTCTCATAGCCATGCTGTTCCAAAGCCAAATGCATCACAATTGAACTGCTCTAAAGATGACCTGTTCTACAGCCATGCTGTTGCACAATTGAGCTGTTGGCATTGAATGAAGCCTGTCTCCCCCTTCTCCACACCCCAAATTGGGGACTCACTGGTGTTGAATTGATGAAGATGACCTTTGGCTGACAGTGGTATGCTTAGATTCCTTCCTATTTCTCTAGGTGTTTGCTTTGTGAGACCATGAGATTTACAAAAATAACTTATTATTTTTTGTTAATTCTCACCTGAGGATATTTTCCCATTGACTTTTAGCTTCCATACTAACTTTATAAGTGATTAACTCATCACCTTTATGACATTATGGTACTCTGAATTTTGCTATATATATTACCCTTTACCAGTGAGATTTATACTTTCATGTATAAGTTCTGCATTTCCCCCCGAATGTTTATTTTCAGTATAACTTATGACATACCCTGTCACTGACTGTAAAACACAGAGGTAGACTGAACTGTTGTTTATATTAACAAAAGATCATCAGAAGTTGATTAAATATCACTAATTTAAGAATTTCAAAAGACAAATATTCCTTGCCATGGTTCAATGAATAAATCTTAGAAATAGCTGACAAATAATTAGTAACAACTTAAGCAAGATACCAGTTTGGAAATTAGAATGAAAAAGAATGAGGGAAACCTATCTGAACAGTGGAACGTGTTTTAGAAACCTCAGTATCTTTAGTTAGGGAGTCTCAGAAGGAGAAAAGAAAAAGAACCAGAAATTTAATTTAAAGAACTAATGGCTGAAAACTTCCCAAATCTGGGGAGCGGTATGGCTTTCCAAGTATAGAAAGCTAAAAAATCCCCAAAGAACTTCAACCCAAAGAGATCTTCACCAAGACACATTGTAACCAATCTTGAAAACAAAAAGAGAATCTTGAGAGCAGCAAGACAGAAAGAATCCTCACATACAAGGGAATCCTGGTAAGGCTTTCAGCAGGTTGCTCCGCAGAAACCTTGCAGGCAGGCAGGAGAGTGGGTGATATAGTCAAAATGCTCAAAGAAAAAAAAACTCATCCAAAAATATTTTACCCAGCAAAGTGTCATTCAGAAATAAAGGAGAAGGAGAGATATTTACTCAAAACAAAAGCTGAAGAAATTTATCATCACTAGACCTGCTCTGTAAGAAATGCTAAAGGGAATAATTTATGCTGAAATGAAGAAGTTGCTAATTATTAACAAGAAAATCTATTGAAATATAAAATACACTGATAAAGGTAAATATATAGTCAAATTTAAAATACTTGAATATTCCAATGGTGGTATGTAAATCACTGAAATCCAGCACATTGGTCAAGAAAGAAGAATGTGGTGAAATAACTAGCTATAGTATTATGTTAATGGACATAATATAAAATGAGTAATTTTGGATATCTACATAAATTGTAGGACCAGGCAAGTAAATAGGTAGAACTTACTTATGCATTTTGTTATAACTATAAGATGTATTATAAGAAGCCTGCTGGTAAGCACAGAGCAAAAACCCATAAGAGATTCACAAATGATAAAGAGAAAAAAAATCAAAGCAAACCACTATTTAAAAAAATCATTAGCTACAAAAAAAATAGCAAAAAAGAAGAAACTAAAGATTTCAAAATAATCAGAAAGCAGTGAACAAAATGGTGATAGTAAGTCCTCAGCTATGAAAAATTACATTAGCTCTAACCAGTTTGGCTCAGTGGATAGAGCGTCAGCCTGCAGACTCAAGGGTCCCAGGTTCAATTCCGGTCAAGGGCATGTACCTTGGTTGTGGGCACATCCCCGGTAGGAGGTGTGCAGGAGGCAGCTGTTCAATGTTTCTCTCATTGATGTTTCTAACTCTCTATCCCTCTCCCTTCCTCTCTGTAAAAAATCAATAAAATATATTTTTTAAAAATTACTTTAAATGTAAATGTGATAACTTATCCAATTAAAAGACAGAGACTGGCTGAATAGGTAAAACATGACCCATTTACATGTTGCCTATAAGAGGTTAACTTAATCATTAGGAACACTCATAGGCTGAATGTGAATGGATGGTAAAATATATTTACAGTAAATGGAAAGCAAAGAGAGCATGGGTAGGTATAATTACATCAGACAAAAAAAGATGTTAAGTAAAAAACTATAATACAAGACAAAGGGGATCATCTAATCTAATAAAAAAGTAATATGCAAATTAACCATCTCTCTGGGATGCCTAAGCCATGCCCACCAGCCAAGCCATGCCCACCAGCCAATCAGAGCGGCTGTATGCAAATTAATCCAGTGAAGATGGCGGCCGGCAGCCATGGAGCTAGAGTAAACAATAGGCTTCTGTTGCAACTGCCTGCTTAGGCTGGCTGAGCCTCTGCTCACGGTTACAGTGTTTTAATTATAGAAGCCACGGAGCTGAAGTAAACAGGAAGTTTCCTTACCTGCCTGGGCCTCAGTTCAAAGCAACAGTGTTTCAATTATAGAAGATAAATAAACCCCAGAAACTTGATTCCAGCCAGCCTTGCTGGGACTTTGGGTCAATGGAAGCTGTGGGCAGCCTGAAAGCCTGAAAACGGCCCTCAGCCCCTCACCCAGGCTGGCCAGGTACCCCAGTAGGAACTCGAACTCTGAAGGGACTGTGGGCAGCCTGAAAACGGCCCTCAGCCCGTCACCCAGGCTTGCCACACCCCAATGGGGTGAGGGTCCACACTGAGGGTCTTGGCCAGCCTGCAAACAGCCATCAGCCCCTCACCCAGGCTGGCCAGGCACGCCAGCAGGTGGACATCCCTTGAGGGGTCCCAGACTGCGAGAGGGCACAAGCCGAGCTGAGGGACCTCCCGAGTGCACAAATTTTTTTGCACCGGGCCCCTAGTCTATATATATAAAAGCATAATTGATGAGAACAACCAGTCGCTGTGATGCTCACTGACCACTAGGGGGCAGATGTTCCATGCAAGAGCTGCCCCATGGTGGTCAGTGCATTCCCACAGCCAACCTCCTGTGGCTGGCCAACCTCCCTTGGTCCCTCCCCATGGCCAGCCAACCTCTGTGGTCCCTCCTCCCATCCATCAGGCCCCAGCAGGCAGGCAGCAGCAAGCAGGAAGGAAAGCCCTGGGGGGAAGCCAGGAGGCCCCGATCGGCCCTAATCACCGGCCAAGCATAGGGACCCCACCTGTGCATGAATTCTGTGCACTGGGCCTCTAGTTATATAATAATAAAGGGGTCAATTCATCAGGAGAATATAGTTGTAAACATACAGGTATCAACATTGGAGAACCTAAAATATTAAATAATTATTAACAGATCTGAAGAAAATAGGCAATAATGAAATAACAGTAGGGGACTTCAGTATACTACTTTCAACAATGTACAGATCAGCCAGAAAGAAAATAAGGAAAAAGGTTTTAATGACACTTTAGACCAAGTAAACTTAACAGACTTATGCTGAACATTCCATCCAATAGCAGCAGGATAGACATTATTCTCAAATGCACACAAAACATTCTCCAGGATAGATCACATGATAGGTCACAAAACACATCTTAGCAAACTTGAAAAGACTGGAATCAAAACAAGTATCTTTTTAAATTAACAGGAGGAAAGCTGGAAAATTCACAAATATTTGAAGATTAAATAATATACTCATGAAAAATTAATGGGGCAAAGTAGAAATCAAAAGGGACATCAAAATATCTTATAAGAATGAAAATAGAAGCACAATCTATAAAAATTTATGGGATATAGTAAAAGCAGTTCTAAGAGAAAAGTTTATAATGATAAACATCTCAAATAAACAACCTCAATTTATACCTTAATGAACCAGGAAAAGAAAAAAAAAAAAAACTAAGCCCAAATTTAGCAGAAGAAAGACAACAACAAAGATCAGAGCAGAAATAAGTGGAGTAGTGACCAGAAAACAAATAAAAAATATCAATAAAACTAAGAGCTGGTTCTTTGAAAAGATAAACGAGCGAAAACTCAAATAAATAAAATCAGAAATGAAAGATTACAACTGATAGCACAGAAATACAAAGAAATACAAGAGACTATTATGAACAATTATATGCCAATAAAGTAGAAAACATAGAAGAAATGGAAAATGTTTAGAAACATAACCTACCAAGACAAAATCATGAAGAAATAAAAAAATTAAAACAGACTAATAATGAGTAAGGATTTGAAATCATTCATCAACCCCCTTTCACCCCTACAAATCTCAATGTTTTATTGTTAAATTCTACTAAATATTTAAAGAAGAATTAACTCCAATCCTTTTCAAATCCTTCCCAAAAACTGAAGAGGGAATACTCCCAAGCACATTTTATAAGGCCAGTACTGCCCTGATACCAAAATCATTTAAAGACACCACCAGAAAGGAAAATTATAGACCAATAACACTGATGAATATAGATGCCAAAATTCTCAAAAAAATATGGCAAACCAAACTCAACAGTGTATTAAAAGGATGATTCATCATGATCAGATAAGATTTATCCTTGCGATGCAAGAATGGATCAGCATACACAAATCAATAAATGAAATACATCCCCATTAACAGAATGAAAGAAAAAAATTACATGACCATCTCAATATATTTAGAAAAAGCATTTGACAAAATACATTTTTCAGGGTAAATCATTCAAAAAATTGGGTATACAAGTAAGGTACTTCAGCATAATAAAGGCCATATATGACAAGCCCACAGCTAACATGACAATGAATTGTGAAAAGTTAAAATCCTTTCCTCTAAAATCAGGAACAAGACAGAATTCCTGTTCGTCTCATAATTTCTATTTAGTGCAGTGCCTGGAAGTACTAGCTAAGAAAATTAAGCAAGAAAAAGAAATTAAAAAACATCCATAGGAGGAAGGAAGAAGTAAAATTATCTAGAGTTTGCCAAAAATATAGTGTTATATACAGAAAATCCCATCTCAAGTGCACATGAAGCATTCTCCAATATGGATCATATGGTCGGCCACAAAACAAGACAAAATAAGAAGACTGAAATCATATCAAGCATCTTTTCTGACAATAATGGTATAAAACTAAATAGTAAATACAAGAGAAAAACTAAAAATTCAAACATGTGGAGAGTAAATAATACTCTACTGAAAAACCAATGGGTCAAAGACAAATTTTAAAAAATACCTGGAGACAAATGCAAATGTAAATAGAACATACCAAAATGTATGAGATGCAGCAAAAGCAGTTCAAAGAGGAAAGTTCATAGCAATAAATGCCTACCATTACAAAATAAGAAGGATCTCAGTAAATAACCTCAGTTTACATCTCAAGAACCTTGAAAAATAAGAACAAATTAACACCAAAATTAGCAGAATAAAGGAAACAAGGATCAAAGCACAAATAAATTAGATAGAAGTAACTATAGAAAAAATCAATAAAACTAAAAACTGATTTTTTTAAAGATAAACACAATTGACAAACCTTTAGCTAAACTCACTGAGAAAAAAAGAGAACTCAAAGAGTTAACATTAACACGGATACCATAGAAATACAAAAGATCATAAGAGACAACTATAAAACAATCATAGGCCAACAAATTGAACAACCTAGAAAAATGGATAAATTCTGAAAAAAAAACAACCCAAAATCATATAATCAACCAACAGAATTATGAAGAAATAGAAAATCTGAATAGACCAATTAGTAGTAAGGAGATTAAAACAGTAATCAAAAACCTCCTAATAAACAAAAGTCTAGGATCAGATGTTTTCACGGGTGACTTCTACCAAACACTTAAGGAAGAATTAATACCAATCCTTCTTAAACTCTACTAAGAGTAGAAGAGGAGGGAAGCCTTCCTAATTCATTTTATGAGGCCAAAGACAAAGGCACTGGATCAAAAGAAGGTTACAGGCCAATTATCTTAACTAATAAAAGCGTAATATTAAAATTAACTGTTTCTTCGGGATGCCTAAGCCACGCCCACCAGCCAATCAGAGTGACTATATGCAAATTAACCCAGCCAACATGGAGGCCGGTAGTCATGGACCTGAGTAAACAGGCAGTGTCCGTTGCAGCAGGAGTGAAACTGTTTGTGGGCCGCCTGGGCGTCTCTCCGCTCTAGAGAACATCATATTTGCAACAAATGTCTCAATCCTAGGAGCTGAAGCAAACAGCAGGCCGGGCCTGACTTCTAATTAAACATTGTTTCATTATAGAAGCCAGAGCTGAAGCAGAGAGGAGGTTTCATTACTAGGTCCCGGCTTAAAGGAACAGTGTATCAATTATAGAAGATAAACAAACCACAGAAACCTGCGTCCAGCCAGCCTTGCTGGGACATTGGGTCAATGGGAGCTGTGGGCAGCCTGAAAGTCTGAAAACAGCCATCAGCCCCTCACCCACGCTGGCCACACCCCAATGGGGTGAGGATCCACACTGGGGGTCTTGGCCAGCCTGCAAACAGCCATCAGCCCCTCACCCAGGCTGACCAAGCACACCAGCAGGTGGACATCCCCAGAGGGGTCCCAGACTGCGAGAGGGCGCAGGTCAGGGTGATAGACCTCCCGAGTGCACAAATTTTTATGCACTGGGCCCCTAGTCTATGATAAACATAGATGAAAAATTCCTCAACTGCTAGAAAACTGAATTCAATAATACACTAAAAGGACCATATGCCTGATCAAGTGAAATATATTCCCAGGATGGATCAACATTTGCAAATCAACAAGAAGGGTATACAGGGGATGTGCCTCAACGTACTAAAGGACATAAATGACAAGACCACAGCTAACATCATCCTCAAGAGTGAAATGATGAAATCTTTTCCTTTAAGAGCAGGAACAAGACAGGAAATACGCCATGTTTATTCAGCATTGTATTAGAAATCCTAGCCAGGGCAGTTCAGCAACACTATTTGCAGATGACATGGTATTATAAAGTAAAAACAGTGGATTATCAAAACTCAAAGGCAGTACTATCATTGCCAGCTGAGCTAGCTTCCCATATCAGAAAAGGAGCCATACTTAATATGAGGCCATGCCAATGGGTCTACTAAATATCTTCACAACCTTCTAGTGGACTTAGCAAAGGGTACACTACTGCCAGTCATCATGGTCCTCTCCTGGCTGCCCTCAACTGCAGCCCCCACACCCTCTTCAGGATCAGTGGATACATGTATTTGCCAGGACAGATGCCGGTAGAGTTTTCAAGACTGATGTTGTCATGAAATCATGCCAAGAGGAGCAGAAATGAGAGCAGAAATTATGTATTATGTAGGCCAGTAATTTGCAATCCTGGCTGCACATAAGAATCACCTGGAAGCTTTAAAAGAGAGCCCACTCCATGGCAATTGAAACAATTTCGGGGGGTGGGCAGGGGGAGGTCCCAGGCATCAGTTGAAAAGTTTCCCAGTGATTTTAATGGGTAGGCAGAACAGGAACAGCTGTTTTAGGCCAACTTCCTGATTTCCTCATATGCCTAGGCTTTATGTCTCTTGTGCCTGGGGTGTGTACCTATTTTTATGGCTACTAAAAGTGACATTCTGAATGACCAGATAGTGTATCTTTTCATGACTATATACTCTTCAAAACCTTAAAAACCCTCTTTCTTACTCTCTGTGATGTAAAAACTCTTGCAAGTCTAGCTCCAAGTACCTGTGATTCTGGAAAAAAACAACAACAAAACACAAAAACCTGTGAAAACTGAGACTCAGAAAACTGTGCATCATAAAATCTGCACTGAGAACAGCAGTGGGAGAGGCAGAGCTAGCACACAGGAATATTCTTTGCTCTTTCTCTGACTCCCCACTGTGTTAATTAGATTAGCATTCACTCCCTCCTCCCCTTGTTTTATACAATTACGTGGGCCAAAATACACTGAAGCTCCCTCTCAACTGGCCTTTGTCTGGATAATGGAAATTTTGAAGAATGAGTTTCTATTGCCATGTTCCTCTCTTAATAATTTTTTACTTTGTTCTTATCTGAAAATCTGTTTTAATAACAAAACTTGCTTTTTATTTGAATTCTCATCAGTTCTAACCATTGCTATGGCTTACATAAGTTTCCTCTTACAGTATTATCTGCTAACACATTTAAACAGAGAACTATTCAATATATTTGTCATGCTTATGCCAGAAACAAGGCTGTCTACCTCAGAAGAGATCAACTAACTGGCCCGCAGAACAAAGACTCAGGCTGAACAAACTCTCCATCCAGCCCTCCTTAGAACACATGGACGTCATTGTCATTGTAGATTCTAAACAGCAAAGATGGATCTAATCTTCTCCATAAATCTCCCTCGCTGGGGAAAAAGGCTGGCTGTTGAGATTAGTTTTGTTATAACAATGCCTCTACTTAGCAAATGGTATTTAGGACAACACCTCAAAGTTTGGGTTAGTAAGAAGCATGCCAGGAATACGTCAAGCACTCACTATGGCTACTCATTATGTCCTTAGGTGCTCCCCTGGCCAGAATCCTGTGTGGGCTTTCTTGGGTGGTTGAAAAGAAAAGTAAAAATATTAAATTAAAAAAAATCCTGTCTTTGAAGTGCTTACTGTTCAAAAGACAGATGCAGAAACAGAAGGACCTAAAGATAGGACAACTTGATAGATGCACAATAAATATGTCAAATAAACAAGCATTTTCACTGGATTGGATGCAATATAAGTGTTGTAAAGAATGAGTCATTACCGGTTTGCATTTTCAGATGTGGAAACAATGACAAGTAGTCAGTGGGCCATTTGCCTGAAGAATTACTAACCACTTTAACCGGCTGCAGCATCAGGGCAGGAGGAGGAATATGGGTCTGGGGTCACTGCTTTCTGTGGGGCTCACCCTGGAGGCGCAGAAGACCACTGAGGGGACGGGGCAGACCCCCATTTCCATGGGGTCCGGGAGCGCCCTGAGTAAGGAGGACCTACCTTGGAACACCACGGGTGAGAGTGAGCCCTCAGAACTGTCTCACCGGTGCTGAGCTTACCCAGTTCAACAGCTGGGTCCTTGGACCCTCCACTGTGTTGAGGACCAGACCTGGCTTATACATGGATGAGTTCTGGTTGGAATTAAATTAACCTTCCATTGGTTACTCAGTTAAAATTCTGAGTACCAACGTAGGTTTCTGCTCTGCTTTTGTGCACAGAAAAATATCCAAAAGTTACTTTTGAAAAATTAATATCCAATTACATGAAGTTACCAATTCAAGCCCATGTTTTCTAAACTTACTGATTTAAGTTCAACTCTCAAATCTTATTACTCTACTAACTAACCTAGCAATTAACACATTTAAAGAGGACTTTCTGCTTAATTAGCTAATTTCCTTTTAACATCTTAAACTGCACTTACACATTTAATCATTGATTATCTTTAAGTCATTCAGTAGTTTGACAAACAAAACCTTTAAGCACTTAAATAACTTTTGTAAATCTAATTAGTTAAAATATAAACATGGCAAATATTGAACCCTTTTAAATGTTTCGATGTTACAAATCTACTAAAATTTACCCTTATATTCCTCAACTTAAAACTGCAAATAAATTCTAAAGTACATTTTAAATTGAAAGCTCAGGTTGACCAACATCTCTAAAACACAACGAATTCTTAAAATATCAAACATGAACTAATTATTTCTAAACTTAACACAAAATGTTTAATACATATCATACTTTATTATTTATAATAAAGGTTTTACTTTATTATTTCTATACATAATTCTAATAATTTTTCTGGAATTAAAACAAAAACATACACCAAGGAGGTACTATGTCCTTTCAAACAATTTGGGGTTGTTTTCTAGCTGACTGAGGTTACATATGGACAGCGATTTTAGTCAGGAGGTATCCCAACCAGGAGGGACAAGTAGGGCTCTCTTTGTAGTTGCTATAACAACGATTCCCAAACTTAAAGGAATTGTTCACATGGTCCACCTCCCTGGATTAGGTCAAATCATTAGCTCATTCCTCTCCACTAACAGACTCTGAAACCCACTCTCAGATTGTGGCTCACTTCCATCACTGCTTCATTAGCTCTGCACGTTTTTGTTTAGCTTAAGATATTTACATGTCACCTCACTGGATTCTGCATCTTCCAAGGCTTTGTTGCCTCTGCAGCCCTCTGATAACCAGGTGTTTCTTAGGTTCACGGAAGAGAGGAGCCAGCCAAGCCTGGAAGTCCCAGCTACTTGAAAAGTCCCAGGTGATCTGGCGTTAAAGGGGTGATGACCAAGCAGCTGGGCAACTGGAGGGAGGCTGGTTGAGGAAAGAGAGGTGCTGAACTGCTCATAACTATCAAAACCATTAGACCAGACGGACCTTGGAAAGCAATCCCATGTACCGGCTTCCAGGCCCTACAACATGGCATCCTTTAGTGGCCACTGGTGGGTCCACAGCCTCCAGGTCTCTGCCTCCCGAGGTTCCAGTTAGGTGTGTTCATGACACGTGATCGGTTCCCACCACAGTATAATGTTATACATAATTGTCATATTGTATTATTAGTTATTGTTGTTCATCTTATTGTGCCTAATTTATAAACTAAATATGATCATAGGTTATGTATGTATAGAAAAAGACATACGTATTAAAGGGCTCAGTACTATTTATGGTTTCAAGGGTCCACTGGGGGTCTTAGAACATTATTCCAGATAAGGAGGGGCTGCTGTATAAGTGATTCTTATGCAGATGGTTCAGAAAAAAACAACAGCCCTATACATATTTTGCATAATATGTATTATGCAAAAGCAGAGGAATGCACTTAAAAACTAATAGGGTAATTTCTTCCATAGGAGGTTTATCTACATGTTTCCAGATGTTTTTGGTCTGTGTGTCTTAGCACATGCTTAACTAAAGTAACTAAAAATCCTTAGGTTTTGAAGATTTAATAAAAAGTATTTTGAGAATCAGATTTAGCCTCATACTCTAAGTTTTAAAAATCAGGTTGAACCAATTTTTCATCCTCCTCACAGAACTGCCTAATATACTATATATTTTTATATTTACTTCAAATCCCTTGGTTATCTAATAATATTTACTAAACTTATTGTGTGGTTTATATTTTTGTCAGCCATCTTAAATCTTGTTTTAAAAATGTGAGATCTACCTACAAGTACAAAAAAATTAAAACATACCATATTCCCAACTTTTTAGACTAGCTACTTCTCCCCACCTTTAATGCAACATAGAGTACTTAATATGCTCAGTTAAGGCAGGGGTGGGGAACTTTTTTTCTGGCAAGGGCACCTTGGATATTCATATCATCATTCGCCAGGTATGCAAAATTATCAATTTAAAAATTAGCCTGCTACATTTGATCAAGCACTTAATTAACTCACACCTAATACCTTGGCAGGGCCAGACCAAATGATTCCGAGGGCCTTCTATGGCCCTCAGGCCGGATATATCCCATCCCTGAGTCAAGGGAAGGGAGTCCCAGGAGTGTCTGTTTCTGAGTCTGTTCTGTTTCTTCATCTAGATTCTGTTCACACATATGTTCAATTTGTGAAAATTCACTGAACTGTATATTTATGATATGTATACTTTCTATATGATATAATTTATATTACCCTGCAATAAGAAGTAAAGAAAAACATATAAAGAGAACCTATTATGTTTATAATCAATGTTATTTTAGTTCTAGGAGATGTGGATTCACAAACACAGACCTTGATTCCAGAAAACTACAGTTTAGTATTAAAGCAAATTTCTAAGATGCCTTTTTCAGAGGGATCTCAGACAACTTCTGATACCATCTCCTGCCTATTTCTCTGAACTAGCAATGCCAAGAAAGATGGGGAGATGAGTTTCAGGAGTAGGAAGGCTTGTTTTTCTCTCGTCATATCTCAGTAAAAAATTCTTATAAGAGAGTGAGTAGCTCCCAGGAAATAACCTCTCAGCTTTTCTCCTCCAGGGGAATCAAATGGGAGAAAGAGATCTCTGAAATATGACATGTTAAATCAGTGAGGCAGAATGTGGAAATAAAACACAATTTATACCTTAAGAAATTAAAAACTACCCAACATAGATTTTTCTTCAATGTATAATTCTACCCATTTAATTAAAATGCATTTAATTAAAAGTATAGTTAAACATGGAATTTGGGAAATATATACATTAATGAAAATGTGGATAAAAATGAGCTCTCTCAACCTCACCCCTCCCCTCTGATCTAAATAAATATCTTAATTTTGCTAAAGACTGAAACATAAATTTTTACTTTAAAAAGTGACTTAAAGACATGGGCAGATGCTAGAGCAGAAGGTTGCTTTCTGTAGTGATGGAGTAATAGTAACCTTGTTCAAATGGCCATAATCACAATTTATGAGGAGGCTATTAGTCATTTCTGCCCATATTAATTTAGCTCCTCGATATACTACTATTTTGAATAAAGACCTGCATTCCTCCGGCCCAAGATACAAATCTTTTTTCTTACTCTTTTCACACTCGGATGCTGTAACTTCAAAAGCCTGCACTTGTACAGATTTTATTACCATTTATATGTGTGGATCCTCTTTGAAATATTTTTTCAATGGTTCCTTTGAGCAGAGTCTGGGCCAAGCTGCCACACTTTGTTTTTTCACTTACGTTATTATAGGGATCAAGGGGGAAAAAAATCCTAATGATTACAAAAAGGAAGAGGTCCTTCAGAAACAATCACATTCATTTTGTTGGTTTGTTTTGTTTTGTTTTGGTATAAGCAAAAGTTTTCTTTAACTTTCTTTAACTTTTATTTATTCAATTGCATTATATTTTGCATAAAGAATTGGCAGTCTTCAAAACAGAAGAAAAATTTTTCTCACATTTCAAAAGGGATTATAGAGAAAATGTTAGTCAGCTTTTAGTTCACGGAATAAAAGAGCAATATTATTTACTCATATATACATTTCAAAGGAAATTCTGAAACTTCTCTATTTTCTATAAATAGTAACTATCTCAAGGTGACCTTTCCGACTTGAGCAATGGTGTCCTGGTTGTCATTTGAATCAGTTATCTGACACATACCAAGTTCTCACTTCATTTTGTGATATGTGGATTACAGTTCTGATATTTAATACCAAACCAACAAAAACTGAAATGTTTCCTGTGATTCAAGTAACTACAAACAGCACCTTTCAAGACAATGGCCCCTAATTCGATATCAACTTTCTCCTTTCAGGTAACCAAAAGTGAAAACTGAAACAGAAGAGGATTTTCAGAAAAACAAATTCCTACATTCCTTGAACTGACGTACATGTTAATTTAAGAAAGCTGAGGTTTGGAAAGCATTTATCAGGCAGGGCCAGGTGTAGGGCATTCTTAAATCTATATGTTGAATTTTGAATTCTAGGGTATAATTAATGATCTTGAAAGAGCGTTGGACATCCATTGGAAGGTTGAGAGGAGAAAGGGGGTCCAGTAACCTAGCAAAGACATAGACCATGGAAGGCACAGAACAGTCTACTGCATCCATTTCCTTACAAGGTATTCACTCATTCTTTCCCAAGCGTAATGAAACCACAAGGTCCAAAGCCATCACTTACTCATTAAAATGTTTATGAGAAAGTCATTTTTCAAGGGATCACTGAATTTTAACAATCTACCGCCCAGCAGTGGAAGGGTAGGTGAGGTGGCACCGCAGTGAAGAAGAAAACAGGTATCTTCTCTATTGAATGTAACGTATTTCACAATAGATGGGGTTTCCTTAAGTTCCTTTGTGGGACTGAAGAATACACTGGTTGCCCTAATCAGTTTGGCTCAGTGGATAGGGCATTGGCCTATGGACTGAAAGGTCCCAGGTTCAATTCCGGTAAAAGGCATGCACCTTGGTTGCGGACACATCCATGTTTCTCTCTCATCTATGTTTCCAACACTCTATCCCTCTCCTATCCTTTCTCTGTAAAAAAATCAATAAAATATATATACATATATATTTTAAAAAAGAATACACTGGTAAAACTCCCTAAATGTAAGGGAATAGATTTCAGGAACCTTTACTAACAAGGTCCCTCGGATATAAGCTCACCTGAAACTCCCAGGAGCCACAAGCACTTCATGGGTGCTCAAACGCAGGTGGGTGATGCGCAGGGCAGGAATTGGCATTGCTTGCCTGGGGCACATGGCCATAACAGTAAAACGACAAGAGCCAATAGAAAGAGCCCTCCTCTTGCTTAGGTATCGTATGAACCCCTTGACACAGTCTGAGGTCACTGATCCCTCCTTTTTCTTAACTCGTTGCTCTGTAACAGGTAGGGTTTCTGGCACAGCCGACCCACTTTTTCTCTGTGCCCCCCACACAGACAGGGAGACAGACACAGACAGACTTCCCACGGGGTACCTGCAGAAGGACCTTGTTCCCGTCGTGGTCCTCCGTCTGCCACCGCCCCTCGCTGATGGGGCTGCAGGGGTTGGGCAAGAGGGGCACGAGCTCACCGATGTCCTTGACTCGGAACTCCAGCACCGAGTTGTCGGTGGGGACGGGGTTCTGGTCACAGGGCAGCCTTTTGAGGGAGAACTGGATGTCCACATCCAGGCTGGAGAAGACGGGGAAGATGCAGAAGTCCATCTTCCTTTGGCTGGGGCTCCGCCGGAGGAGCAGCTCATAGAACTTGAGGATGTCAGCGTAGTTGTCATGGCGGCAGTAGATGGTGAAGCGCACGATCTCCCTGCCGTAGTGCACGGGCCGGATGGCCCACAGCGGCGTCCCGGGCGCCAGCGTGAAGAAGTCCTGGCTGCAGGGCAGGTAGGGCAGGAGCCTGCCGGGCACGCGCTCCGTGTGGTGGTGGCGCCAGGGCGGCCGCTGCAGCGCGCGGTGCAGCTGCAGGATGGGCTCCTCGCCGTATGCCTCCTGCAGGAAGAGAACCACCGCCAGGGCGGGCTGCGCCGCCCTCGCCTTCGGGGCCTTCCTCCGCCGCCGGGAAGCCCTCCTTTCGGAGACCCGGAACAGCTGCAGGTCTGGGTGGATCCAAGCCAAGACCCTGTCGATGGCCTCCTGCAGGGGCTGGGACTCCCCTGGGTCTGCGATTATGTGGATGCTAACCAGGAAAGGGTCCTGTGGCTCCTCCACGGAGAGCTCACCTGGGAGCACAAAAAGAAAAACAAAAGAAATCCCCAAATGGTGACTATTTCCTGGTGTCCTGCGATGACGACATGCAAAGCCTTGGCAGGAAGAGCTGCTGCATTCTAACTGAACTGACTCCACAACTGTTATGATTTTCTGATCCCAGGTTCATGTGCAAAAACCACTGCTGCAACACCCTTAGCTGCCAACAGCTGAAGAACTCATCGCTGTGAATGGCTCCCCAGCTGGGCAGTGTAGGGAGACCTTCAGTGCTGTATTCATCAGGTTGCATGCACTTTCTATGGGGCAGTAGAGAGTCAAGTCCCCATTGACCTGGGAGGGACAACAGGCCCAATAGCCTTATGTGTATACCATTCAGAATTTCCTGAAGCGATGGCAGTGCCACACCCCACAAATGGTCCTTATACCAATGTACTCCCTTCGTTTGCTTACTCATTGGTTTATTTTGTTCGCTCATTTAACAAACATTTATGGAATCCTTTCTTCATGCCCTATGCTGGGTGCCGTGCTCAGCGCTTACTCTAACTGAGGCATCTGCCGATAGCGTCCTGACGGTGCAGGTGGCCTGGTCATGATGCCTTTGCTGCTGGAAACCCAAGGAAGAGCAATTGGGGGACAAACACAGAGCCCTTCTGCCGCAGCTTACTGGGGCCGTGGTTTAGGTTGGGGGACTCAAGGCGGGACCATGACTGCCTATGTAATGCTTTCTTTGGGCCTCCCCTCAGGCCATGTCCACCCAGAAGTCTATACACCCCAACTGGGTCAGTCACCCTCCCTATGTCCTCTGGCAGAACATCGGGAAATTTCAAATTCTAAGTGAGAAGTTGACTCTTTACGTGGCAACACTTTCCCACAGGGTGAACAGCTTGCTGGCCACACTGGCATAATTATAACTCACAAATATTCAGCATATTTTATCAAATTACCTGATAAAAGTGTTGTTCTTTTAAAATATGGGCCCTATATAAGCTTTACGACTCATCCAAGGACAACCAGGAAATCTTTTTGTTTTAAAGAAATCTTTAGGTCTATGGTGATTTGAGGGGTTAGAGTCATGTAGAAGCAGACCAGTTTTCACACACAGGTCTCACAATGTCCCCTAGGGTGTTGTGCACAGGGCATTCATGCAGTCAATAGCATTTAAGAAGTGTGATGTGCTTTAAGAAACCACAATCTTGATTTGTTCACAAGACGAAAGGTAATTTTTTGTTGTTGTAGGTAAACAAGACATTCCAAGTTAGCTTACAGATACATTCTATCCTATGCACCTGTAATAACATGGTTTTAATTTGTTGGATCAAAAGCTGTCTGAATTTTAATCTCAACTTTGACTATGAGATATCTCACTTGGGAATAGTTAGTTCAATTTGTTGTTACCTTGTTTCTCATTTACTCATTCATTCACACATTTCTTGAGCAATTTATATGTACTAGCACTGGGGAGATAAGGAAGCTGGTGCCACTCAGTACTATGGAAGTGCACTTACATAGACTCTGGTGTGAACAGTGCGCCCTTAGAATGGTGTGGCACATGGTCTGCACAAGCACAGGCAGTAGTCCTCTAAAAACCATGATTTAGATGGGAAGCACAGGTGTAAAATAGTAAAATCAATTTGATAGGTGCCTATAGAGTAGTATCTTAGGCAGGAGTTGTATTCTAAAGTCACCATGAAACAAAAATCATGCATAGACAATATTACCACCGAAAGCTCCTTGGCTTTCCAATACAGTACTGACTTGCAACAAACAACAGGCCAGAGAGATGTTCCTTTGATCAAAAACTAAGTGAAGTAACTGCTTGCTTCATGGCTGTGTTATAAAAGAATAGTCTTGTATCCTTAAACACTAGACACCCCTTCCCCACTCCCCCTTCTTGCATAGGCTGTGCCTTTCACTCTACAAAAAGATTCTGAGACCTCAAGAGGCTTCTGGAACCAATGATAACTAAGGTTAACAGCAGAGTCAAGTCTTAGTACTCCCATGATCATGGAGTAGAATGGTGGAGGGAGTTATCTGAACTTCCTGCCCTCCCCTCTCTGGCTGAGCATGTATCCTCAAACATGTGTGAGTGAAATACGAGCACAATGCAATTCCAATTTACTATCATGTGACAAAGGAAGGGGCAACTGTTTCTCCAGAGGGCCTCTGGGGCAGCTTTCTCAGAAGGAGGCACCATGTGCGTGGATCTAAAAAGATACACATCTCACTTATGATACCTCCAATGTAGGGGAGAGAGCTGTGGGAAGAGGAAAGACTATTTACGCAGGCACAGAACTCTACAGAAAACAAGGATGCTTTGAAAGGGGTGGTAATTCTGAAACAGCAACAGATGAAACAGGAATAAAGTAGATTGGAGCCAAGTTGTACAGGGCTTCAGCTCAGTTTGGCAGTGATAAGTGGCAAAGAAAAGCTTTAATAAAGGGATGTTGGGAATAAGTCAGGATGAGGTTAATTACAGGCAAAGTAAGAAAACAGAAGATAAGTGGAGAATCTAGACAAGAGATAACAAGGACTTGGCAGTGCATTATTGGCCCTCGTTCTTCATCCCCCCTTTGCTCTCTGCCATGTGACTCTGTAGTTCCTCTCACTAGGAGGGTGAAGTGAGATTCTTCACTCTTTGCTTTTGGATTAGACTATATACCTAGGTTGGCCAACAGAAAGAGTCAAGACTGACATGCTTTGGCTTGCCTTCTTGTGCTTCTGACATTTCCATGTGAAAAACATACTCAAGCCAGCCCACTGGTGCCAGAAAGGAGGATGAGAGAGACGAGGAACAAAGGCAGCCCAGCTAAGCCCACCTACGTCAGCCAATCTCAGACACCCAAAGACACATAGTATGAGCCACCCTGCTAAGCTTGGTCTATATGAGCTGACCCAAAACTTGGAAAATAAGAAATGACTGCTGTTCTAAGCCACCGTTTGGGAGTGATTGTTACACAGAAATATTTATAAACGCAGGCAGAGTCACTGGGTGTATGCAAGGGCACGGATTCAGAAGCTATTTAGGAGGCACATATGCAGAAGTGTATATACCTTGATACTTCCAGCTTGAGCCAGTGGTCTGATGTTGATGTTTAACTGAGCTAAGATATATTTAGAAGAAGGGTAGGTTTGTGGGAAAGATAAGAAGTTCCACTTTGCCCATGTTGGCTTGAGATGTCTGAATGACTTCTAGGAGAAATGTCTTGTCTGTAACTGGACCTGTGTTTTGCTGAGGTAATGAGCCAGTTACCTTTAGGATATATTCCTATTTTTTATGCAGTCATCTCATAAGTGTGTCCCCTCATATTCATTTGTATAAGGAAAAATTCATCATGATGGCTTAAAAAACAATCCAGATTCATGAATTATTATGGTTCTTTTCTTTGCTTGCTCATTCTGCTCACCTGGCTACTTTCTGTTTCATTGAACGTTATTAGCATCACTATCAGCAGTACTGCAGTAGAAACAAAAGTAGTGAAATGCAAACCACTGAAATTTTCCATCAATCAGTAACTCCAGTAATCATCTAAAATGCACATTTCACTTTTCCATGATCTCGCCACAGTGGAGTCACTGACTATGGCAAACATTACTGAATGATCAATTAGATGGAAAGGGGCAGAAAGGCCTAGAACAATTTGAGGATGAAATTATTTGAGAAAATTACAGATGATTTCTGTGAGGGGAAACAAGGATACATGTTGCAGAAAGAATGTTTAGGAAAAGAGGCTGTCAGAGCAGTCAGGCAGTCCTGTTAAGATCCTGCCCCACACTCAGGGTGTGCATGCGGCCATGTACCTGCAGTGACACTGTTAGCTGACACTTGTATGACATTCACTGTGGGTGGGCTGGCACTTTTTTAGTGTTCTACATGTATGAACTCATTTAATCCTCACAGTAAAGAGGGGGGAAGGAATCAATTATTCTCCCCATTTTAGAGAGCAGGAAGTTGAGGCTCAAAAATGTAAAGTAACCTTTCCTGGTCATCCAGAGTCTGACTTTGTGTGCACAGTCACCGCACAGCTCTGCAGAAAGGTGCTCCCACTCTCTGTGGTATTCATTTCACAGCAAAACAAGCCGCTGTCACTCTCCCGTCATCTCTGGCCACACTACTACTACTACTTCACCTCTCTCTACTGCTCTCCTTCTTCCTCCTAACCGGTGGCTTCTCGGCTGCCAGCCAGTAACTTCATGCCTTGGACAGTCATTTACATCTCTTTCTTCTGGCCCCGGGTTTCTGGCGATGGCACATGCCCAAGTGTTTAGATCTGGACACTGCCCTTGAGGAAACTGAAACAGGCTAGCACTGCAGGTGGATGTAACAGTGAAAGGAAAGCAGAAGAGTGACACAGAGCGGGTCTGCAGATGGGGGTGAGCGGCCCGGGTGCGAAGAGACCTGGGGTAAGTGAGGGAGCCTGAGGCTCCAGGAGTTGTCAGGGAGCTCAGTGCCGCACCCCCTCTATCAGCTGCACAAAGGTTTCCCAGAGAACGGTAACAAAGGCCACACTGAGCCTGCAGGATGAGGGAATGCTCACAGCTTTGCTAAAGGGCAAGATGCCCAGCCTCAGAGCGGGGGGTGGGGCTGAAAGGCACTGGGCCAACTACCAGCTCAAGCTCTAGCCTGGGCAGTTCCAGATGCAGCCAACTGACCCGGCTCCAGAGCTCCTGCCTCTGCATGGTAAGAACCAGGTAAGAGCCCTATCAGTGGCTAAACCCTGCCCAGAAGAGGAAGGTGAATGAGTGGTGGCTCAGCATGTGCCCAGTGCATGTGAGCCTAAAATAAACAGGCTCTAAGAGCCACAGAATGCAGCACCAAACTGTCACCGGTGCTGGGTTACACGCACCCCAGAGAAAATTGGCCTCCGTGGAGCTCGACAGGAAACTAAGTATTTGAGGAGAAGGAGAGAAAATGTGAATAATTAATTGTCATGCAAAGCCTCTCCGCCTCCTTGGAGAAGCAGAGACGCCATGACTGTGGGATGTGCTCTGCCTTTATCATATCTATTACATGTCTTCTCAAAGCTCTCAGGGAGCACAGTTCAATTAGGGCAAGACAGACCAAACATGACTGGGCGACAGACAGAACTCTTCAGGGCTGGTTAGAGGACAGGAGCTGGTCACACAATATTTAAAAAGCTTTCAGATTAGATTGTGCTTCCCCAGAGGACAAGAGTCTTTCCCATGTGATTATACATAATTAGATTTTCCTTTCATAATGTAAAACAAAAACAACTTTAAGTACTGCATGAGTTCAGGCCTTCCATGAGGTAGAAAGTATGTATCAATCTGAGTATTTGCTACTTTCCCCCCCTAATATTTCACTTTTCCTACATATCCTTTTTTTTTTTTGGTCTCTTAAGTCTAGCAGAAAATAATTTAGACAATAACAACCATGTATTAAGCTCTTGTTATTTGCCAGACATTGTTCTAATACATGTATTATCTCACTTAATCTTTAAAAACCACATCATGAGCCTTGGCTCAGTGGATAGCGCAACGGCCTGCGGACTAAAGGGTCCCGGGTTTGACTCCACTCAAGGGCACATGCTAGGGTTGCAGGCTTGATCCCCAGTGTGGGGCATGCAGAAGGCAGCCGATCAATAATTCTTTGTCAACCTTGATGTTTCTCTTTCTCTCTCCCTCTCCCTTCCTTCCTGAAATCAATAAAAATATATTTAAACACACACGCACGCACGCACACACACACACACACACACACACACACACACACCACAACATGATGCAGATGAAATGTTAACTGACTTGTCAAAGGCCATTTGGGGTCTCTCTTCTCACCAGTGTACTTTCCCGCCTCCCCGGTCTGCCCTCTTTATATCCATCCTGACCCGAACCTCAGGCTGCTTGGTTGGGCTCTGAAGGTGTGACTTAACTCCTTCAGGCAACATGGGCAGGAGATTCTGCTGTGAATGGACTGACCATTTTGCCTGGGCAGTCCCTGGCAATTCCTGGCCTGCATGGACATCCTAAGCTTGAGTGTGGTGGAGGAGACTAAGGTCCTTCTGCCTGTTGCCAGCCTGATGCTGGATCTGCACTGAGCGTCTAATGCTGCCTACACTGGGACCCCTCGCTGTCGCTGTTGCCTCCTGGGGCTTCACACCATCCTCGCCTACAACACTGTCTCTAGCTGTCCGGTGCCTGCCAGGCTGGCCCTCCTCCAAGACTTGGCAAACTGGTATGTCCCCAAACACACTTCCTTCCAAACAGCAAGCATAGCTAATCAAAGGCCCAAGTCTCTCATTCCAAAGGGAATGCCTCACCGAGTCTCAGCATAGGACGAGCTCAGATACGGCTTTCTAGAATTTTTGGGCAATGATTGATGTTACTATCATTTTATCCATAATATTATCACTGATAATTTGCAGTTCAGATGAAATGGTTTATTTAATCAGGGACTCTTTATTGTAAACATATTATGTGCTGGGCACTGTAGAATACAGTGATGAATAAAAGAACCTCTGCCTTCCTAAAACGTATAATCTAGTGGGGGAGATGGACAATAAACAAACAAATATACAAAATGAAGTAGGGAGCTGAGTGCAAGAGACACTTTGCTGGATGGACCCATGTTCAATGTGGGCGTAATAAGAGGTTTCCAAGGCAGCAGACATAACCATTTACCATCAACTGAATACATTCCCAAGTAGCATTCTAGTGTCATAAGTACCGCCAGCACCTTTAGTGTCCCCTGAGGAAGCTAACAGTCTGAACAAGGGTACCTCCAGCTGCTGCAGGATGCTTGGTTTGGGGAATTTGGCCCTGGAGCCTGGTTGAGACCCTTCAAGCTCATATGCCTGAGGCCTAACAAACTCCTTAGAGGTTGATTAAAATTATTTGCATTTATAATGATACCTTACTTTGTGGCACTGGACAGTTCAGAGGCTTGGATACTTGGTCTGTCAGCCAGACCCACGTGATCCAGTGGCAGTAAACCCAGGTGAGATGGAGGATCAGATATGCAACACAGACATGCCCAGGGCACAGGCTGACACAGTGAAGAATGATTAGGTTAGGAAGCAGGAGGAAGAGGGGCCTCAAAATGACAATGGACACAAAACCACTGCTTTGTGAGATGCCATAAGAGGGCCAACCTCCCCCATGAGGCTGCCTTCCCAGAATGCCTGAAATAAATGCTCTCTGAAAGGGGCTCTCAGATTCTTCCCCCAAAAGTCTATTCATCTGGAATATAATGAATAACCTGCCTTCATCTCTTTCTTTGCAGTTTTTTAAAGCCAGTTCCTTGAACCTCC